>JAODUG010000021.1:2094219-2104253 GCA_027564795.1 Aphredoderus sayanus | reverse complement strand
CAAAGCAGGGAACTGTTTAACTGTTATGCAAATTCTTGTTTATTAGCATGGTTGGAAGGCTACGTCCTTTGTGTGGCTCATATTCATCCTGACCTTGGAAGTGATCTGAACATACTTAACCAACTGGGACCAAGTGAGGGGTATTTTGTTCTGTCTTTTCATCTAAAGCATCTGGGAAATGCCTAGTCTCTAAGGATGTGGTAACACATCCAAAAATCAGAACAATACACAATAATAATAATGAGTGTTCCCAACACCCATAAACAAAAACATAAACATGATGTTTGGGACAACCATGGGGAAGGTACTGCCATAACTAACAGTTGGAATTTTATCTAAGAAGAAGTGAACTAAACTTCAGACAACTATCTGGAGGCTTTTAATTTCCCAACTTACACTCTTCATACAACAATGATGTGAAACATTGGCATTGCTTGTTCTCATTTACTTTTTTCATCCAGAAAACAAGACAGTGACTTTCATAGAGGTCTTAATCTCCTTTTCTGTCATGCACAGTTACATAGCACAGTGATTACAATATTTATTGTAATACTTTAAGCAGTGTGGAAATTGTGTTTTCAACTTAACATTCCTATATACTGTAGACAAACAAACCTGTCAATACCACAAAGCCTCTTACAAGTCTTGATGCAAGCATGCAGGCCACCTCCTGTAATACGGTTTGCACTGGTGTCAGGTGTATGACTGTGTCTCCTGCCGGTAGGTAATATGTGTGACATATTTCCAGGCACTGATTCATTTGTTTAATAATAAGGGAGATAACCTGTGCAGAAAGCAGCGGTGCAATGAGGAAAACATGAAGGCTCTTTTAATCCACAGCTAATCAAAGGGCAGGACTAGCAGCCATACTGGAGGATTTAGTCATATTAATTAAGGCAAGTCTTGAATATTTGTGTGTCTATGAAAGCATGCTCATAGCGTAGGGCACGGCATTGACTCAACATCATTATTCTACAAGACGGCTGTGACACTGTGCTCCGTGCTGGGATGAAACCCTCAGCCAAGAACCTCTGGGATGCATGGCTAATAACTAGAGGAAATGATGTATTTGTTGATTAAGGGTTCTTCAAGCTATACTGTGGACGCAGTACGATGGGATTTGTCTTTGAAGCATGGGTAGTTATAAAACTGATGACCTGTGATGTTGATTACAGACCCTTAAGAGTTCACACTTGATATTATTGTTGTTGACTCTGACCTGTTCACAAGTAACTACTTCAGACAGGGCGAGCCATTTGCATTATAGATCGAAATTACACACAGTCTGCATGTGCATGAAAAACGAATGAAAGGGAATTACCATTCTATCAAACAAATTTAATAGAGTTGAGATTTGAGATATTGTAATGCAAAAATGGAAACACTAAGCTATGATTCCAATGAAATGTCAAGTACCTCTAGCTTTGTCAGTCAGTGCAATACCTCAGGCACAGTCAAGGCATATAAGCTTTCAGTTCTCCTATATGAACTGAACCTATTATGAGCAAAAATTATTAACTTTCAATGGGCTATTCTAACAAATGAGGTGTAAAAATGGCCACACAGAGCATACATGACCAATAATACAATTGTATTTTATAAGATGTGTATACTGTATGTTTTGGTTAGTATTTTATAGTTTGTTGTTGTTGTTTTTACTTATAGCTTACTTCTTAAGTGCTCATAACGTATTAACCCTTGTAATGTCCTCTGGGTCAAAATGACCCAAATCACTAGCAGATAGCTAAACCTAATTCTTCAGACATATGATGTGCACTGCTGGCACAACATGGTGTGAGTTTGAAACCAGAGGGAAACAAGAGGGGTAAAAGGCACACAAAAACAACATAAATACATAAAGAAATAATTAATAAATAAATAAATACACTCAGAAATGCCAATTGAAAAACACATAAATCATACACAATCAGATGGCGCCGCCGTGTGGCCAAATACTAGATTTCTGAGTACATTACGAGGGTTAAATGCAATCAAATCTGTACCCTGCATTTTTCTCTACTGTACATAGTTTAAAAGCATGTTTTTAATTACCCATAATCTGTTCATCCATTCCACCCATATATTATCTAGTCAGATTCAGACTATTGCAGATGCAGATTCATGTTATGCAAAAGGCTACAAATTACTGACCATTCCTTGTTGTTTGTAAATCTTAAAGGATTAGTAAATTACACTTGATACATTTGCAATAAAATTGTTTGATTTGTTGTTATAGTGAAATTTAGTTAATAAGGAACATTCATTTCCATGTTGAGCACTCTGCACACATTGAATAGCAGTCAGCCATCATCAAGATTGGATAAAACAAGCACTAAGAGAAAACCTAATTAACTGTGTTTTGCTAACATGGCAGCTTTCCCATAATTGTTATTTTAGTATACAATATATTCAAGGACCCTCTGAACTTAAATATTACCAACGTTGACCAGAAAGACACTGTTCTGTTTATTTGCTTTAATCAAATTACTAAAAGTCAGCTTGAATTAGAAATACGTCCAAGTAAACATTGCTTTCTCAATGATCATGTTTATGTCCCCAGAAGCTATACCGACAGATTTCATCAGGCGCTAAACCAACTCTGGTAATATGACCTAATAAAATGGGACCAATAAAAAGCATTTAATTCTGAGTGTCAACATGATTAATTGTGCACTAAAATCCATGTGAGACCTATAGTCATCAGGGCAGCAGAAGACATTTTGCATTTCAGCATAACTGGCACCAGGACAAGCAGTTATGTGAGGCTATACATGCAATGGTGTGAATATCAAATTAATAATTAGTCATGTAATTTCTCCTTAGGAATTACTATCCCATAAACTGGTTTGTGAATTTAATTATTATCAGCCTTTTTGTTTCCATGTCCTTCTCATTACTGTCAGGATTGATGTAACATAAACTTCATTAAAAATTAAAGCACGAGTCTTAATTACAAGGCTACCCTGAGTGAAGTTAGAATTAGCCAACTCAGTGATGTGCAAATGAGAGCATTATTTAAGAAATACGCTGGAAGTAGTTATGCTAATTTGAAGAGTTCACAGTAGCAGACCTTTTCACTTGCGGTTGCATATTCATTAAACACACTATGCAAATTTAATGTACCAGTCTGAGTAATGCCTTGTTAATTTATTCAAATTTATTGGGTACGACTTGTAAAAAGTATCAATTTAATTACCCTATCTCATTGTCAGGTAGGGACATGGCCAAGGTCTTTAACTGGTCTTAATCGGGATTAGTGTGGATTGATGAAGGAAAACATTGACAACGACAATGACATTAATAGTTCTGTTTGAAAAACATATTGGTTTATGTAAGACATAATATAATAACTCAGACACTCAAAAGTGAAGAAAATATAAGAAAATATGTTTTAACAATTTTGCTGGACACAATGTCCTTAAAGAGGATACCCACCATCTTATAAATACTTTGGTAAATGCCCTCATTTAAACTGAGACACACACAGTATGTTTACACTAAACAGGCATTTGACGGGTGTCATGGGGATATGGCACTAGGTCCAGATATGACAGTAGTTGTGTATGCAAAGAGCCATGGTGCTGCTGTGGATGTGATGCTCCATACAGTATTTTAAATATTACACCAGACACCTAACCCATGCAAAGGTTAGCTAATTGGTCGGGCCACATAGCTTGACATTCTTCATCATTGGATGAAGGATGCCAAAGCAGTCTGATATACACAGCAACAGATCAGCTGACATTTTAGAACAATCTAGATACTGATTGTACTGTATCTCAGTCTGTCATCTGACCTCAGACCCACCGCCAACAACTGCACATTGAATTTAATATGCTACAATATGCTATCTAATAAACCAAATCAAGTTCTTGTATATTGTCTTCAGTGTGATAAAACCACAGTTATATTAATGTAGCAGGTTTTTTCAGATCATTAAACATAAATATAGATTTTTCTGATGTAAAGAATTACACTGGTTTAAAAAGTAATAACAAGAAATCGTCCACCTAATATATAATAGTTTTCTGTAATGTGGCGATGACTTCACAAGTCCTTCGGGACGAGTAAGAGCCTGTGCTGGTGAAAAACATCCTTTGGCTAAGTGGGTAAAGAAGCCCATTGATATGGAGTGGTATAAACATCCTGGGGACGTGCAATGCATGGGCCACACAACAATGACCCTGGCAGAGCAGGTCTGACCAGCCCTACCACCCCAAGACATAATTACAGAGGGTGGGTGTCTACTGCTAATGTCCGCTCACCACTCCATTCCTTCTCCCAAGAGAACCTGGGGCTCAGCACGGCAAAACTATAATCTTACTTCATCTCGTGCTCTGCTCTCCAGAATCTCTGGTGGTATCCCGAACTGAACCATGACAATAGACATGCCTGTTAGATACACTATAACAAGTTTGTATTATTTATTTATTCAGCCTTTATTTTATGATCATAGTATATATACTATATACTATAGCTATAGTATTAGCTAACTTATTTACACTATCCAATGCAATTAATTGAATAAAGCTTTTTGCATGGAAGGATTTCAAACTTGCTCATATTAGACAGAAAAGGCTGCTAGTTCTGCATGTTAAACAACTCACTTAAATATTCTAAGACTAAGTTATGTATGTCATTAATTAAAACACACTATTAGAAATAAATACATTTGTAAGTAGAGGCAGAGGATTTTTGTTCAACTTCAGCAGTATACATGTACATTACAGTATGTCCAATAAAACCAGATAAATGATAGTAGATTTATTTGACCCCTCAACACTAAGAAACAACAGTTCTCTCTTAAACATTTTTATAATATGAAAGATGATCAATGTGCCTTTACCTGGAGAGAAGGTGCGAGTTCAATACATGCACTTTCATGCATTACAATTCTGATTGTGTTATTTCCTCTCAATGTGATCATTAAATATGTAGTCTTTGTCATCTTGAGGATCATTTCCATTTTCTCACCAAGACTGACAGATGTGCACCATCCCATTGACCATAATTAATCTGTGTTTAAGATGAGCAGGCCACATAACAGAGCCATAGCCCAGGTTCTGAAGGCCCTTGTCACCAGCTATTTGTCTGGCCGCAGCACAAGTGTAATTATCCTATTTCCATGAATAATGGGACAAGGCAGTTGGACTGATGCAGTGATAGAAACGAGATTAGTATAATGAAGTTCATTGCATGGTCTGGGGACATTGGATTTCATCATCCTTTCACTATAATCACCAAAGTCTTATTTCACCCAACAAACTTTCCTCTCATGTCTGTTTTACTACAAATGTAAGTTTTAAAATCACCTCTTTATGAACCACATATACATAGTTAAGTCCATCAAAGCATATACAGTATATGGCAAAGACTGCAGTGCTTTACTTATAGCATTTTAAGGTCATTATTTTAAATTGGAGAACATTTGATAAATATGCGATATATGCCTGAGGCCAGATTACATACAAATATCATTGTTAGATTATTTAGAAATGTTTAATTTTGTGTCACTTATTCATAACCTCATTCAAAATAGGTATTATACCAGCAATGTGTTCAAGTTCACAATATAAAAATGCTGTTGGTTTTGAGCAGTTTAAGCACATCTCATTAGAAAGTCAAACATGGGATTTATCATTGTAATGCGTTTTCCCCCTGAGGCAGATATTCATGTGAAACAGAAGGAATATCGCAGGAGCCCGCCATGTTTACAGACAACAAATCATTTTTGTCAAAACTGACAAAGGAGACTGGGGACTCCTAATGTTCTTAACTAGCAGAAATCCATAAACACATGTTCCCTGCAGCGCCCCATTGCTCTACGCTCTGGCTGACGTCGAAGGACGGGGCTAAAACTGTCTGGGCACCACTACAACTTTGCTAACAAAGCCCCAAGTCCAAGCTCTCGGAAGTCCCGACTTTGACTTTCTCCCAGCTTTGTGTCAACATTGTTCTCTCCATCCGCCTCGGCGGAAAGAGAAAAGAGGGAAAAAAACACTATAACAGCACAATTTAAGAGTCATTTATCAAATAAGACACAGGATTAATTAAGCCTGAAGACAGAATTAGCCTCCCTCTTCACTCATCAAGGTGTACCCTTGGCCTGGGGATGGATTTTGGGATGGGGGCAGGGAATACATAAACTACCGTGTTAAGCACACTGAGAGTTAATACCCAAACAAAGAATGAACATTGCATTTTTTTTACCGTACTATTTTATAATATTGCTAAAGTAAATACATGTGAAATGTTACTTTTGTGTTATAGAATGGATGCGGGCTAAAGGCACTCACACACAACACATAACAGTTTAAGATGGCCTAACAAATTACATTTACACTAGTTAAAAAGTATACAATTACATTAAACTATTTCAAATTCACAGCAGGAGCACAAAAAACAAAACTACGAGCGTGAGCATGTTTGCACTAACTTCTTATTATGTAAAGCATGTACATCTTGTTTGTTATTCTTGCTTTGTAAAGACCCCTCCCTCTGCACACAGAGGTTATGATACACATACATTTATATTTTATTGTAATGAGTTCATTAGCCCATAGCATCTTGTCTCTCACTGGAGAGGGTCACGCTTTTGATGAATGGTCCGTGTAGCTTGTGGCTTCAGGCTAGGATTTCACACCACAAGAGGCAGATCGAGAAACTGAGGGAACAGAAAGAGAAGAGGAAATGAGGGAGTGAGAGCAAGGGAAGGGAGAGGAATTTGTATTACCCAGGAGTTCTGTCTCCCCTGAGTCTTGTGTGTGAGAGACATTAGGAATGTAATGTGCTATTATACTCCATCACTCCCATAAGCCTGAAACATCTGTCCTTGGGGTGTCTGCTGTAATAGACAAGGGCTTTCGGACCCTTCACTAAGGCCAGACAGCAGCATCTACAAGAGCCCTTGACATCCTGCAGACTTAATCTGCAAGTACTTCCACAAAATTGACATTGCCAAGAGAGTAAAGCAATCAGCAGAAACTGTGTTACAGAGCATTGATTTTAGCACGGTTCCTTCTGAAACAATGAGTGTTGACCTTAAGGAGGCTTGCAAAAATTACATTTTCTTCATCAGTCATTTTTATCTTCAGCAAGTTGCTTTGCTTTTTCCACTACCAGTATGAACACACACAATATTGAAGGCAGTCTTGACCCTTCTATATGGTCAAGACTGGGCAAATATGGTATCAATTCTCCAAGACATAATTATGGAAGCCAATTATCGCAAGTCGCATTCAACTCATCTGTAAAATCCTAAATCTCAGAATTTGTTATCAATGTCTAATTGTTTTCCTCAACCTGGGCCTGCCAGAGCATTCTTGAGCAAGATGTCTAATGCCATACCATACCTGCTCTTGAATACAAACTTTTGTGGTGAATAACAATTTGTCATAGTGGTTTATATTGGGAGAAAAATACAAGTAGTAGTATCTTTCCTACATTTTTCTGTCACATGAAATCTAATCAGTCAGCTTTGCAGTGTAGGCCTATACAGTATATTTGCACATAAGGACCTTGAGTGATCCAGCTTGTACATCGTCATTGAATATTTTTTATGAGATGTTAACATGCCTTGGTTAGAATAGATGTCTAGAGGTCATATCGTTCTTTGTCCCATCTTCTATGATACACCGAGCATTAGAAGATAATTATAATTATATGAAATCACATTTAATAGTCACAATGCTAATTTTTAACATGAAAGATCCATAAAGCAGGCATAGTATTTGATGTTATATTTTTAATAATTGGACTAAAACTAGTCAAAGAGGAGATATTTGTCTTAAAGGCTTTCAACCCCCCCAGCTCTTATTAAAAATTAATCTCCTTAAACAGAAAAAAAATACATTTAACTCATTAAATGTTAATGAGCAGAGACACAAAATACTATAGATCAAAATGTACCTATGAGCTAACAGAGTAATATATTTCATCATCAACAACCCATATATTAATAATCATACCAGGACATGCCAACAGATTCATCACAGAATACATGCAACTTCATTATGCATAAGGTTTGCATTTGGTAGATGGAACAGATGGCCACCACTGCATGTATTCAGCAATTAAAAGTTTCTTCCTGTGTCCCCCCCCCCAATCCCACCAAGTATAGATTGCAAACATGACAAGAGGTCAAATATCTGCAAGGGAAAACAACAGTGGTTCCAAAGAGATGCATTGGCCTCAGCTGGTGTGTGAGCGGACAAGTATTCACCTGAACGAGGGCTGGTAATCACCCTGCACCAAAGTGAATAATTAGTGCAATAATTACCAGCCTTAAAATGAATCTGTGGGCTGCCCTCTCTCACAATGGTTTCAAGAATAACAGGTGTTGAAAGTGCCTTTAAGGGACAGAGATTAAAGATTATTTCGTTATCCCGGGTCTCCTTCAGGCATAATTGTCCTGTGTTTTATCCTGTCATGCGCAGCCAGGGCCGTGTTGGGGCTCATTTTCCTCTGTCTTGGCAGTTTTGGGAGCTAGGCATTTGACAGAGAGTGAATGTTGTTTAATCTGGGAGTGTGAGCTGTCCTTGAGCTTCCTGGCCAGTCCATTTCCACATAACCTCCAGCTACACCTTTTTATAATGGTGCAGCTTGTTTTACTAATAGTTATTCATAGCTACTACACTTGTTTTCACAAAAAGGTTATTTTGTAAATAGTATTTTTATGTATATTAAATTACTGTTAACATTAGTGAATTGAAAAATAATACATCTGACAAATTGATTCCTATTATGAAGCCTTAGCAGTTTCATATGTAGCTATTTCTCAAAGACGCATGCCGCTTTTATTGTATTGGGAATGCATATAGACTTTATGCATTTTCTATTTTGACTTCACCAATGAAGCAAATGAGCCTAGGGGTGTTTGTTCTTGTAGGAATTACTTAAAGACTTGTCAAGATGCCACAACCATTTCTCAGTTCCCAGGCTCTTTCTATGTTTGTTATTCAGACTTGCTGTGTGTTTTTGAAATTGCTACAGCAGGTGTAAATCGGAGCAGTTCTAAATATTTGTTTGCTATCTTTGAGAAAGTCTAATTTGTATGCTAAAATACACTTCGCAATAGTCAAGATTAAATATAAAAATTTATGTTCCCACACAAAAGTATGAATCTAGTAAATAGCTTTTGTGTATGGAATTTCACAGTGGTTCAATTCAGCCAGTAGCCGATTATTTGAATCTATGCAAAATCAAGATAAATGTTGGGTCGAGCCAGACATGACTTGATTAAACTCTCAATGTGACATGTGGCACTTTATCTTTCACTGTGCCCTGTTGTCTTATAATGTTGTGTCATTAGTTTCCCTGACAATGATTTAGCTGGCAACCTCCTACCCCATTGACCTGTGCTGTGTTTAAATGTAACCTTCCTTCAGCCCTGGCCATCATTTGTCACCAGAATGCTGTCAAATACACACAAATTGGCACAGCCAGCCATGGCCAGTGACAAGGAGACGCAGAAGTGCTGGAATAAAGAAGCTGTATCTATTACATTTACATGGTCTGGGAAGGTTAGTGAGTTGTTCCTGAAAGATTACCACCTCTAATTTCTTTGGGGATGATGGGACCTTGGTTGTGCTGCCAACATTGCTTTTCAGGTCAGGGCCCCCTGAATGTTAACTAAGACCCAAGAGCAGGTCAGTAGGCAGACCAAGGGACCGGTGAAAAGACTGTCCCCTGCTCTGTTACTGGCGGCCAGCAACTCGTGCAGAAAGTCGTAATCCATCTTTGGCACAATGCTAATGATCCATTTTTGGAAAGGTCTGCGGTCAGGAAGGCAGTCCAGGTAAATCTCTATTGGTGCTTCCCTGCTGTGTGCTGCAGCAACAACTATGAAATGTATGCCAGGAAAAGACAGGCCCACTTACCAAAAAGCCTGTAGTATTCCTCCAAGACAATGTAGGTCTGTTTGATGTCCTCACAGCCTGTTAAACCCTCTGGATGGCTTCTTTAACCCTCGTAATGTACTCGTAATATAGTATTTAGCCACACGGCGGCGCCATCTGATTGTGTATGATTTGTGT
>JAODUG010000021.1:2068393-2078939 GCA_027564795.1 Aphredoderus sayanus | reverse complement strand
TATTTTTTTGATACATTGTTTCTGTCCCCCCCCCCCCCCATCATTCTTAACAGACAAAGAACAACCCATTGGACAACTAGCCATGGTCAGAAGCTTAAAAAAATACAGACATATGGTACAGGGTGTAAATATTTCCATCTGGCATATGGCATTATCTTCTTTTAGATGCACACAAGTCATCACACTACAATAAGCAGTTATGTACAGTAGGGTGCACCACAGCAAGCGCGGTAAAAGCACAGAGGTTTGGGGCGGGGGCTGGCGACATGTGCAACATGAGTGTTGTGAGGACGACCCAGGGCCTCGTGGGGCTGGAGGCGGGGACAAACAGTTTAAGGCGAGCTGGCGGGGCTGAGGGCGGGGCTGGAGGCGTCCGAGCGGCTGTAGTCGCTGAGGGAGCTGGGGCGCGCGGCACCGCCAGGGGGGCCGCCGTGGGGCCTCTTCAGCATGCCCGGCTGGAAGTCCGAGTGGCGGCGGGCGTGCTTCATCAGGTGGTCGCTGCGCATGAAGCGCTTGTCGCACAGCGGGCAGCCGAACTTCTTCTCCCCCGTGTGGGTGCGATAGTGGCGCGCCAGCTCGTCGGAGCGGGCGAACTTCTTGCTGCAGTCGGGCCAGGTGCACGGGAAGGGCCTCTCGCCTGGGACACAAGCAGACAGCTGTGAGCGTTAGCTTAGCGATGACGCTACAGCTGGGGAAGACTGTGATAGACAATGACTTGTGTTATAATGCAAATCACATCAGACATTACATTATTAGCTGCGTACCTCAATAATTCACAAACTCAGAAAGAGGGCCTGTGGTACCACCAAGGCACCTCAAATGTGGTGCCAGTGCTGGAGGGGGAGATGCGTATTTTAATTAGCTAACACCCAGATGCTAAGGATATTCGTGTTACCCAGCCCCCTTTTCCCCTCCACCACACAACTGTCTGGGATCTGCACATAGGAACGTATACCCTTCCCCCACCATCAGCAATAAAAGTGGGCTTTGACACAAATCTACCCCGTGCCAGATGGTGCTATATATCTTGGTGTGGTTTCCTCCTCATTCTGACGTGGAAAAAGAGTGTACGGGGTTTGAACACTATGTTCTGCATGCAGTGGCCAACAGGGCTAATGCTGGGCCTTTTTGTTCCATTCCAGTGCGTTTTCTGCCTGACAATAGCTAGATCCAGATTTCTAATTTAGCCTGCCCGCCCTAGCAGAACTAGACCAAGGGCAAGTCATACAGTATATCAGTAAAGGTACTCTGCTTGGTGTGTGTCAGGAACTACCCTTGTGGTTCAAACCAGCGTAAACAACAATGTTAAAAGGTTAAAAACTCGCATTAACTTCCTGGAACTGTGTGACTAATACCTTCTCTTCACTACTGCTGCATGCACGTTTATGTTTCAAAACAACTGGGGTTCTGGGGCTGCTATACCATAGTCAAGAACTCCGCCTTAAATTTAACAGTTTCTTGATTGTGTGATAAGGTGTGATGCGTTTCTTATAGTTAACATGGAATATGAGTTCATAGGACAAGTCTCCAAAATGGCTTCCTTCTGGCCACAATGGATACAAAGCAGCACAGCATCAAACACATATATGCTACTTGAATAGTAGAACCCAGTGTAGCAGCAGTCAGAGTCCCTCCCCCCCTATACTGCATGGTTACCAAACGTTCATGCAGACAGGGCAAGTCTAGACAGCCCTGTCTGTGTTCTTGTTTCAGATGCCTCACCTCAGCCCTGCCCACAGTGACTCCGGCTGGCACATGTTTGTATGGCAGGCCATGTATGCACCTTCCAAAAGACTAGCCAAAACACAACCTCCCACTCCATTATCATTAATTCACAAGCATACCTTCAAATATCCACACGTTCTCGACACAGGAAACAAACAAAAGGCACGTCATTTCAAGACACGGAGATACAATTAGTGGAAACATGAAATGATGACAAACCCTGGTCAGACCATAAACAACAGCTATAGCTCTTCATCATTCGTATAGAGTTGTTGAAGAGACTCACTTCTGAGACTTCCACAGTTTCAGATTTTCTACTGTATTATAAATGTGAACACTGGTGGTGCAGCCTGACACAGCAGAATGGGTTATGGACTAAAAAGGTGGAGCTATGCACTGCAGACTGCTTAAGGCTCAACAACCAGTGTAACAGATCCTTCAATATCAATATTTAACCAGACACCAGAGAACAGGTTTGAGATATCCAGTCTACCAGCCTTGATACAGTGATGCAGTCAAAAGTGGGATCATCAGGTATCTTAATGCAACCTAGTCAAATAATATCAGTGCAAATATGTATCTCTTATTAAACTGCATTTCATGTGCTGTGACAGTTCAGCCGAAAGCAGACTGTAATGCACATGCAAAAAAAACAAAAAAAACAAAACAAAAGCAAAACCAGAGTTTTGATCCAAGCCTGATAAGCAAATGTTGACTTACAGAAAAACAAGCACGTAATGGCCTAAATCAGTTTGCACTTGTTTCATAGCATTATGCCTGGAGTTTCCAAGATGGCAGTAAACGCAAAACTCCACCAACCGTGGGGTTTAAGAGACAACAGGGACCACAGCTGTCTGTGCTGAAGACAGTTCTGCCTGCACAGCCTTCAGGAAGCTCTCAGCATCTCCATGAAGTACAGACTTGAGTCATGCACCCCCCCCCCCCACCCTCCACCCTCCAGGGCACCGTGGCAACTGTGACACCAGGGACACAACGATTGGCCAGCATGCCGCATCCCCCAGCATGTGGCCTATGAGAGAAGGGTGGTGGTAGGGGGGAGGGGGTGGGGGGAATGGGGGGAATTAGGGAAGCTGCCCCCCCCCAAAGGAACACACTGACCCAGTTACCTAAAGGCAGCTCCATCACGCACACACAGCGTACCCCTACATAGCTCCCGTGTCCCCCTCTGACGGAGGCGATGTGATTATGTCACGGGAGCTCCGCTTATACAAGTGTTCCCCTTCGGGGCCAAGGGGGTCAGTGGCAGCTCCTCCCACAATTCCTCTTCTTCCAACCTTCTCACAAGCAGGAGCAGTGACCCGCTGCTCCTGGTTATGGTTTCTGTGTTATAGGGGACAGAAGAGATTGCATCGCAGTTTGAAGCGAGTGCCAGACAGCTGGGACTCAAAGTCGGCCGCTCCAATGACAGCAACCTGCATTTTAAAACAAGGACACATCCCTGATGTTTCCTCACGCATAGGCCACATTCTCACAACACTTGCCAGTTCAAAGTGCCATGTGAGCTTTTCCAATACATCTCTAGAGATCATACAGCTGCTGCAGTGCAAAACAACAAAACAAACAGTTCCTGCAAATACTCAAGAGAGAGTACCTTGACGTTCGTTCGGGTCAGAAAAGGAAACATCTCTTACAGAGTTCAATTGAAAAACAAGTCAACAACGAGAAGCGGCACACACTGGGGCCAAAAGGCGCTGAAGAAAACAAAGTGGCGGTCAACGTGCTAACAGCCCGTCCACCGGCCAGGCGTCAGAGACCGCCCTGTAACACGAAACTAGAGGGACGCCACTAACTGCAGCGCTGGGGCTTATCTGAGGCCTGTAATTTGCTTGCATGTTTATGGCACGGTTATGGCGTCATGCCCAACAGGAGCCGGCTGCCCCTGCCGCCAGACAGGCTGGCGTTCGATCTTCACCCTGGGTGATGCTCAGCCTCCCAGCAGAGAGACCCAGCATGCCGTCACCCGTGACATCAGCGGCGAGGATAAGAGAGGGTTAACGCTCCCAGCCTCCCACTTGCAAGGGTTGTTAAACTTCGGGATGGACACCACTCTGGCATGGAGTAAGAGGGTTTGTTTACAAAGAAAAGTGAAAGAAAAGTGGTATCAGCTATTGGCCAAATTATTTTAAACGTTGGTATCGGCCAAGAATTTCACAATTGGTACATCCTTATTTAGTGTGTGTTAAATGTAAAAAATATGTAATAGTACTATTAAGGCTTGGAGCATTTGTTTTCATCATTGTTTATACAGGGAATACACAAGTTTAAAAAATAAATGTACTGTACACACACAAAAGAGAGCCAGGAAAAAAAAACTACTGACTAGCAGATTCTGTGAGGTCTAGGGTTGAGGGAAAGGGGTGTGGGGATGTTCTTGTTTTTAAACATGTCATAATCTGTTTGCGTCAATGCAAATTAACTGGTAGAAGCATCCAGATACTATTGAATTGTCAGTCCAGAGCAGTTTATCAACACTTCTACTCAAAATATCTTTTAATTGATGTCTGCAATACTGACAAAGAGCTAGGAACCAGTCTAAAGTGGACCTGGATTTCCACGGAATGACCTGCCTCCCCATTGTTTACATACTGTATACAGTAGCTGTCAGGCTGAAACAATAGCAGCAAGCCTGCTCCCAGCATGGAGAGCCACTCCAATCAGAAAGGGCATGTGTGCTAACCCTAACTCATTCTCATTCCCCTGCGCCGCACAGGGTTAGTATACGTTCATCCAGACATACAGCGGGGTCGAGGTTTACTGTCCTGCTCCTGCAGACATGACTTCATTCTGTTAAGTCTTTAGGGGGCAAAGGATAACGTGACTGCATTGACCATCTCATCACTATCATCTCAATTAGTTGGAGTGGGCACTCTCTTGCAGCCTTGAGTGCAAGCTAAAATGACCTGAAACCTTGGCGTGTTGCTGTCAGTCCGCTAATCTTGTTAACCCCGGTATCTCGGAGAGGTGGAGACAGCCACAGCCATTAGCAGGTGTTTCTCAGTATGTCAGAAGCACTTGAACAGGCAGGTGAAAGCAGGGGCACACCAGCTAGGACTAGCTAGCACCATTAGAGGATGTGAAACAGGTATCCTCACTACCCAGTAGCTGACGTACCACACAGACACAGAGGGCGATACAACCTGTCTGCATATAGGTCCTTCTAATCCAGCCATATTCTTACCTGAAACAGGGTGTGAGAAAAGTATTTTACTATTGAGAAATGGTTTAGCCACTGGATATAACGAGCGTTTTAACATTTACCAAATACTGCCCATATATGATTCCACCATCAAAATGCATTATCTGACATTATGTGCACAGTGAACAAGCCATGGCCCCATGATCTAATTCAAACCATGCAGAATACACATACTGACACAGCCAGGCACCCCAGATCTGACAAGGGTGTTGTCCATGTAGAAGTCACGGCCCTTAAAAACAATAATCAGGTTCGCTACAGTTTATGCTGAATAAGCTCCATCAATGGAGAGCATTGACAGCCTATCTTCTTGTATGAAAGACTGCCTCCACTGTGCAGTATCGCATGTTCTCTGCTGTTCTCTGCTGTGAAAGGCAGATCCCTGCCATTGCGTGTGAGGTGTGGTGGCGATTTTTGTAAAGCGCTCTTCCTGTAACTGACACCACGGCACTGGCTGTGAAGAAAGCTATCCCTCAGAAAACAGAACGCATTCCACCACCTATTTTGCTTTGCACTACACACATGCAAGGGCAGGAAAAGGAGGGGCTGGGGGAAGATAGACACAGTGGCTCTTATTGAAGTACTCCAGAGGCAACTAAGAACTACATGAGATCTGCAGGCCATTGAAATGCAAAGCTATGGCCTAACAGGGGCTAACTATGTCGGTCACACGCGCGTATAAGAACATCAGAGAGGGTTATAAAATTTGAATTGTTTGCGTTTACATATTGGCTCAAGTACATTTAATAACTTGTTTCAGTCTACACATTCTGTGTTGTGTTACACATGGGCCATCCAGATTAAGCCTACAGCGATGGTCACTACCTTCTGAAAATGTGCAATTGTACTCAGGTCTACGTAAAAGGCAGGGTTAGAGAGGGCAGAATGACCTTACAAGCCCATGGTGATGCTGTTCATCATATGCAAACTGCCAGGCTGGAGGAAGAGCAGGAAAACCCTGCTCTCCCAACTCATCACCACCATTACCACACAGAAACAGTATGCCGTTTGTACGGCTAAAATTAAGACCACCGGCAAAGATTGAGTATGAATAACCAGAGGGTTCAGCTTCATTTTCCATGTGGAATGCAGAATAATTTATAATCCGTCATTACTTTTTTAAGTAAAAATAGAAAGTATGCATGCACAACATTCAGGAGTCTAAAATTGTACCTAGCAGAACTGCCAAAGTGGCAGTTTAGCTATATAGCAACCTCTAAAATATGAAAAGTAGCTGAGTGAAAACAAAGCAGTGAAAAGATAAATTGATTGTCTTAACAAATATGGGCCACATAAGTTATATTCATGAACACTAACACAGTGTCCTTGTGCAAGGCATATTGTAGCTGAGCTCACAAGGCTCAGGCTCTACTTTCTCAGGATGATATGACTTATAATGAGCTTACTGGCGGCCATCTTTGCACTGGAAACGGCAGTTGGCATGAGATCATTAGAGCAGAAAGAAAAAAGAAAATAAATCTGGGTTCCACAGTGAACTCTCAATGGCCACAAGCTACAGCACTGCTTGGGGAAATGGGCTTCATTGTTAGAAATGATCAAATTCAATTTAAAAGAAATTGAATGAAACATAGAATCAACTGTTCCTCAGCAAAACACAATTGAATAGTCACAATCCTAATTGTACACATCTAATTGTTATTATCCCTTTGTTGAATGGCTCAATTTCCAGTGTGAAATTTAAATACTGCATCTTAATTTTTTACACAAGCTAAATAAAAATAAGAAAATGGATAAGCATCTCATGATCACATGGACATTCACATGTTGAAAAAAGGTTCCATTTTTGCCCATTTCAAAACAACCATACAGCTCTGTACATTTATGCTGTGGATTCCTATGTCAAACATAATATAATACATGCATAGTCCCTCCAGATTTCTTCTTGCCAACTGTATCATGGTCTATGCCGAAAATGTAATTCTTGTAAAGACCCATATTTTCTCTTGAACCCAGTAGATCAACTTTAACTTGCTCGTAGTTAAGAACGTCATACTATATTGTACACTAAACAAGAACTATAGATACATGTGGTTTATTTTCAGCGTTCCTTGTAATTATACACTAAAAGTCTCAGGTTAGTCACCGAACTAGTCTTGTCTAGTAAGGTATAACTGACAAATGACCAATAATCCATATGGGAGCTGACTTAAAGGATTACTTTTTAATGGAATGTTTTAGTGGTGGGATGTTGAACACAAATGGATGTCGGACAAATGGCATTCATTCTGTTTAACTGAATAGTGTTGAAATTGATTAAATAACTTGAGTGTACCCATCACCATTTACCAGCTCCACAATAATAGTGTGATTTGTTTTATGGACTAAATAGTTTATTTACATGGTCAATGTAATTTAACTTTAACTATAATATATTGTTATGTTACATGCTAAGCACAATAAAAGAACAGCTAGGATTCAAAAATATATCCAGAAGAGATTTTAAGACTGAGTGATTACATTAATTGATAAAGGACACAATGATCCATCAGTTCTGAGTTGCATGTCTGTACACAATGTTCCTCCATCAGTTACAAGTGCTGTTTTACTGGTACTAGGCTGGGATCCATTGCCTCTTCACTCTGCTAGTACAGGCTGAAGGGAAACATGCCATAGAATACATTGCCAAAACACTGCAAAACAAAGTTTTTTTATAGGTCAGTCAGTGGCTGAGACAAGCAAATGAACTCAGATGACTTTCAGATGACTAACTAACCAATCAAATAAGACCAAACAGTTATGAGAATGTTTGGCAAAAACACACCAAATAATAATCCAACAGGCAATGCATTAGAGGTATAGAAACAATCATATTTTATTCTTTACAAGCATATGACTTCTGTGAAGTAGAATTTATGGCACACAATGCAGCCACGATGCAGCAAACAGTCAGCAGGTGCACTGACAGCACATGTATAGCCTACAATAACGTTAAATACTTAATGTAAACAACGTTTAGATGTAAGCCTATAATTTTCTACATATGAAGGATCACTCTGAGCTCTTGTTTATAAACAGGTATGCTGTCAGCATATATGCTAGATTATGTCTGGGCTCTGCTAGCAAAGTCTGTTGCTGGCCAGATCAGATGGTAGTCTGTCTAGCTAAGTGGGGGTGTGGCACATCACAACAAAGAGCTTTGGGCAGACAGGCAAATGCACAACTATTATCAATCGTGAGACTGACTTGGTCTACATGTTTTTTGAATGGCCTTTACTGCGGAATGCAAAGAGCAGGTGTAATTGCGGAGATATTGTCCTTCAGGAGGGTCAAATCTGACAAAGGCAACTGGTGACATGGATTTTCTTCTCTCTTATTCGATGACCAGTCTATCAGCAATGTGACGGTACTACCTTGCCATTATCGCAAACAATAGTGATTCTAAAACTTTATGCATGCAGTGCGAATATGGGCATGTAATGTAGGCTACCTTAAATCATGCTGCCTTCTTATGAAGCACGCTGAGAGCTTCCCCAAAGAAAGGTTGGAACTAGATGTACCGTACCCTACTTTGTGTGGGCCTAGCACTTGAGGCAAATTCCCTGAAGAGCCGCGACAATGCTCAATGTCTAAAATGTAGGAGTGGCACTAATGTCCTACGTGTTGCAGCTGCCCCCAGATAATAATTAAAATGACAATTTCGCAAAGTTGTGGGTTACATAACAATAATTTACATCTAATGGCTATGCCAAATATTTTAGGATTACAGATTGTAAACACAAACCTAAATATGCCCCAACAGCCAATGAAGTCGTTTACATTAAATTAAGGTTGCCTAATGGTAACAAGGTCATTTTGTATTTATTCGCAAAAAGTAATTCACGCTGAGCAGTTGAACTTGGTGGTACTGTAGTGATCAATACAGTCAACAAACGTGTTGTTCCGATGAAACTGACCTGTATGTGTCCTTAGATGAGCTTTGAGATGGGATGATTTTCCATAAACTTTTTCACACCCTGAATATGGGCATTTGTGCTTCTTCTGAATTGATTCTTGTTCAATTTGACCTCTGAATCGTTTGCCTCTTTGTTTGAACGAAGGATCGGAGATGGCGGTAGGTGTGGCAGAGTTTCCATCATCTATTAGGTTCGGCATGCTCTCCTCCTTCAGTTTTGCCTGGTCGGCAACATTGTTGGGAGTTTGCTGGTTAAAATCCGCTAAAATTCGCGCCACCACAAAAAGAGAGGAGTTATCTCTAACCAAAGGCTCTTTTATTTCCTCCCCGTTCCTGGAAGAGGACGGTATTTCTTGTTTATTCTCCCTAGTTCCTTTAGGTGCGTGGACAATCGCACGACTGGACATTGAAACAAGGCACTCTGCTGCAAAGTGATCCATTTTGTCTTTGAAACAGCTCGTTTATGACATTCAAAAAACGGTTGCTTGTAGCCTACTTGTTCCGTGGTTCCCTTTGTGTGGAGAGGAGGTCGCTCTTATCTGAGAAGTGACTTTACCTTACCCGGCTTTCCAATATGATTAACATCCTGACAGAGAAACGTTTGAAGGGGGGGGTACGTGCACAAACAAAAAACAACGCTGTTGAGTGCAACAATGCTGATTAGCCTCTAAGTAAAAAAAAAAACTTGAATGTCACGACTCCCATCGCGACATCAACACACTTCCCAGTAGAGACTGTCTCTCGTGTGCGCCTGTTAATGCTGATTGTATCCATGCTGGGGGCGTGCCGGCCGGCAGAGCTTCGCAGTATCGTCACAGCAACCGCCCTTTCATTGGATACTGCGTGTTCCTAAATGCACCATAAAACTTGAGTCACCTCAAAGTTTCACCACAGGTTGCAACCTTGCATTTAAAAGGCTATACAGCACGAGGCAACGGAAAATCATAAAGCCAGTGATACCTTTAGCAACAGCCTATATTTGATATTAGGCTGTTGTTTCTGAAAACAGGAATAACACACAGGCTACTGTTCTACTGTGCATTGTGTACTTTACATGTAAAAGAATAGTCTACATCAGCGGTTTCAAACTTTGTGAGGCAGGAGCCCCCCCAAAAAGTATTCATAGTTCTTTATCCCCTCATGTGTTCCTCTTTTTAATAGCATAGCATAAAATAAATAAGAAAATGTTTAGATAATACATAGCCTATTGCTGGCATGTTATCTCCTGTCCTCTAAGCATCTGGACTTAGTAGTGTAGTAGTACTGTACAATAATGATATTACCATATCATATAATTTACACCTCATAGTAAACTTTAAAATGAACATTATAGGCCTAAACACTACAGGAACAGACCTGCGTTTCTGCTGCTGAATCTCTCCTGTAAGAATGAATGCACACTTTCAGCACTGCGCACAATGGCCCACGCTAGAAAGCTCCCAGTATTCAGTGTGAGCAATGCAATGTGGCATTCAGAAGGCCATCTGGCTGTATTACTTTACATATTCTTTCACCACAAAAACTCTGTGTTCTTGAGTTTCATGTGGGGCTTTGGCAGCTCTGTACTATGACAAGAGGGTAGTTCCTCTTTTAGATGGTCTACATTGAAACTGCATGTCTTTAATAGTAGACCAAATGAGACATTGAGAATATCAGCCGCAACTAATCAACTTATATTGCAATAATAAGTC
>JAODUG010000021.1:2051773-2066566 GCA_027564795.1 Aphredoderus sayanus | reverse complement strand
CATTCTACAAATATGCACGTCATTTTTGAATGACTGTCAGAACCAGTCAGAGTCAGCGTCACCCTCATGACCCCATAAAGGGATACAGAGCTGTGGCCATGCTTCGGTTATTGTGCCTTTACTCCACAGCTTTGTGCGAGTCACACAATTGGAGGGGGTGGGGCAGCGAACGCAATATTGCTGGTGCACCCGTTTACCTTGTCACATGCAGTCCAATCCGGAAGGCATATTGGTCGGTGTGTTGGCGTGTTGGTGACACCACATGCACACAATTAATAGCCTATTTAGCTTGAGTGAGTGTTTTAGCGAGCCGCGCACAAAAGTGTAAACACGTAGAAAACAGCACAAAATAACATTCCTCCGATGTTCCTCTTTTACGTCACGTGATGATTTTCTCTTCATTGGTGGGAGTGCACTGATAAGTCACCCAGTTCATTTAGTGGGCGAGGCTCGCAGTCTACAGAACCGCGCTGAGCAGAGTGCGTGAACTGGTGCAGGCAGGGTGCGGGCGCGTTTGGTGGGAGATTAAAAGATGGGGGAAAAGCTTACACTATGAGTCTTTATAAACTTGTGTGCATATAAATATACATTTTGTCAGTCCTGGCATAATGACCCGTTCCCGTGCTGCATATTGTTTATCCTGAAATGACCCTGTGTTGGCGAATAGAGAACATCCCGTTCCTGAGATATTAATAGCTCCCCTTGCGTCACCAAACTGTAGTAGACTGCCTGACTAGACACGCGATGGTGCCACAAACGATGCCAGCAACACATTCTCTTCCCGAGTAAACATAGAACTGGAACAGGTAGTCATTCATCAGCAGTTATATGTCAAGTGATGCAGCAGCATTGCGATGAAACATGCGTTATATTGTTTAATATAAACAAATGTAGAGGTTTGCGGCATTCCAGAAACTTGCAGCAAATATTTTAAAAATATACGTCGTCGTTATCTCTGATTGTAAACGTTTATCCTACTTGTATGATGTCTACATACAAACAACGAGTGCAATTACAGGCCAAAGAATGGCGCCAACTATAAAAACAGATGTTATTAAGGCTGAACGCCATACAATGCACATTAAACCATATGTTAGGCCAAACTCTGCCCCTCCCCCCAAATTGACTCCCAATTGTAGCTGAACTGCAGTGAATTTAGTGTTGCTTATTCTGAATGGCTCCAATGGGAGGAAAAGAGAGATGTTGGGGTGGTGTGAGGGGGTTGTTGTTCACTGGGAGTCTACAGTTTGGAGAATAGCTGCACAGGATGAGTTCAGGAGTTGACTGTTCTTGATAGTGCGTGGTAAAACGTCAAACAGCCAAAAGCACAGCTGAACTAGAGACAATTCACATATTCTAAGAGAATGGATACCCTAGTAGCTTCAACCAATCAATTATGTTGCAGATAAGAACATGTCCACCAACTGATGTCACAGCTGTGCTTGCCCCAGGGCATTATTTCAATTGCCATATAATACATCGAAATTACTACACATTCTGGCATTCTAGATCATGCTGAAAGAGGTGTTATAGGAGCAGAAATGGTGAGTCGGTGGATGATACAAAAGGCACAAGAGGACTCACAAATATACTGTAGACATACGTATCTGTAAACAAATGAACAGCAGGTTTATTGTGGTTATGAGGAGGAATGAGGAGGTCAAACCAGAATAGGTCACATATTTTAATATGGAAGCTGTTGGTTTTGTATATAGTTACAATGTGGTTGCAAAATGTTTGTGAAGCAACTGGGGGGGCTACAGGTATTTATAGTGCTTTTTAGCCCTTCTGTAAAACAAGATATTTGTGGGCGTGGTGTGTGCTTTGCCTGGCTGCTGTATCGGAACCTCGGGGCAGACAGATTCTGATGGGAGGTCACCGGGGGCTGCAGATCAAAACAGCTTGTAGAATCATCAGGAAACTATTGGAGTTTCAGCTTTAATGCTTTATCGCATTTTAAGCACACTGACCATGTGATTTCTCATGGAAGGGCCTCTGTTTGCACAATATAGGTCATTTATAGGCACCTTTGATAAAAATACATTTTACATCACACATTTCCACTTTTGTCTCAGTAACACCAACACAATAATCAATACATATAATGGTGTCAGTTTCTCATAATTTGGATGCTGGTTGCTCATGAAGTGAGAGTTTTCATAGTCTGTGTTGTTATCTTGACACTGGTAAACTTGTGGATTGGTAGATTTGTCTAGAATCATAGCCAAATGCCTGATTACGCTTTGCTCAGCCTTACCACCATCTGTGTCTCCGATCATCCAGGCTCTTCTAATCACAGCCAGGAGACATAATGACAATGGCCCTGACATCAGCAGGATTAGACATTGCCTTGTCAACTGTCTTTGACACAGGCATTTATTATGGGGTGCATGTGAGACCCTCTCACATACCCTCTGTCCTCTGTTCACATACACAAATGTTGTTTGTATTCAGACATTTTCCTTCTTATGTCAGCAATGATAAGGCACTTCATCTTGTACCTGGATGTTTGAGAGACAAAATGGCGGTTGTATGCGAGTGAAGTATGCTTATGTGTATTGGGCATGGAAAATCTACAAAAGATCTCAAATTAAACTCATGGATATCCATTGATGTACATAAGAGCATTATATAGAATGTGGTGAGGGTTCTAAGAGGTTATTCTTGAGAAACCACTGTGTAGGTGTTCTTCTCTTTTATTATTAAGTTTTAGATATCTGATTGCTGTACTGTTTATCATTTTATGTTCTGATTCTGTACAGCTGCTATCTTGGCTATATCTCTCTTGTAAAATATATTTTGATCTCAATGTCTTCCTGGTAAAATATCTTACCAGTACCACATTCCTGTATGTTTCCTACACACTTAGGCCAACAGTAAATATTAGTAGTTCAATTACCACAAATTATTTTCCATTAATGAGACTGGCTAATCCTGCATATTGTCTATACCTATATAATTTAAAAACATATAATATATATAATGTACAGTATAGCAGATGCAATGCAAATGTATTTATAGTGATATAGTATTAAACTAATAACATATTTTGCCAGTCACATGATATCTTGGGGAGTGGATATACAACTCTTGTTTATTTATCTTTATTCCTTACAGGGTAGTACAGCTTTGGCATCAATCTAAATTGTTAAAGCGCTGAACAGTTTACACTAAACAGCTATATGTAACTGTATACATTCAATTAAATACAAAGAAGAATGTGATTCTTTATTCAATATATCCCAATACATGGCATTAGGTCTTAATATTTCAGTCAGTTGACACTACAACGGCACACTGTAGGTAGGTTCAACTTTGACAGATGACAGGGTAACTTATATTTAGCAGTAGCACTAATTAACAAATAACGGTGGGTTAACTAGAGCTACAGCCTGGGTCTGCAATCAGCCTTTGGATTGAGAAAGCATTCCATATATTGACTGGCCTGACTTGTTATGCTCAATAATTTCTTCCTTTTCAAAGTAAGACTTTGGCTGCTGAGTTAATTAACCAGACACTGGGGTTACTATGGAATTTGTGTGAGTACATCCTGTTTTCATTTAGATGTATTATTCCATAGCAGTGAGAGAGATTCCTTATAAGATGTAATTCCTTGGTCCAGCAGCCACTGAATCAAATGTCTTGTTTCTCATATGCAACTGTCAATCAGTGTCACATGCTCTGTTTCAAATTATAGACCACGTCTCATGTCTCAGAAGTGTTTTTACAAGGAATTTTCAGATTTTTATTCTCTTCCATCCAATCTGCCAGTAGCCTGACCAGGTGCCTAGAATTTGCTGGAAAACAAGAGCCTTTAATCTGTGGCCCACACAGATTTGATACTGGAAGTTTACACAGCTGACCGAGAGTCTTCACACCAGCCCTGCCTTCAGCGAGCAGCAGAGGCTATAAAGATTGTGCAGTAATAAACAAGCAAGTTTTTACCCTGCTCCTATCACCAAAGAGAGAAGGTAGTTGGGTACTGTACTGTTTGCCGCAGTGTGAAAGCTTGATGGTTGGAGAGACTTCCTGCAGGTGTGGTGTGCAGCTGGTTTTCAGCCCTAATGTCAACATATGGGTTCCCTGTTAACCTTTGCATGGGCCTGGGTCATTCTTACAGAAAGTCCATATGCAAGCACATGTTGACTGCAAAGCAGAATGGGAAGACTTCACTAGCATCTTAGTATGTTGCTTAGCCAAGAATGCAGGTTTCTAGGAAAACTTTGACTGAGTGGTGTGAAACGACCCAATCCCAGGATAGACAGCTGTGAGCAGTGTGCACATGTCCTAATACTGGACTGGAGGCTGTCAGCCACACCTCTCATTTTATACCTCCCTAAAAATCCCTGTTGTACTCACAGTGGGTTAGCATTATTATAAAGATAAGACTTATCAGTCTTAACTACTGGCACAACAATATGATTCATCGCCATTTTCTTTACACCTTTATAAGGTTCCATTTCCTTTGTTGCTTGGGGTGTTTAAGAGGCACCATAGCTACCAAGACTCCACCCTGCAGGTTTGAGAGATGAGCCACAAGAGGTTTCCTCTGTTAACTTAAACCTTTTATCATTTACACTAACAGAACAGAAAACATTTGGACTTAATGGTTCTCTTGTTGTTCTGGGCCTTTATGTTAAAAAGTTGGTAGCCCAGCAGAGTTGTCAAAAACAACACCACTTGAAAAACGGAAAGTCAATCAAATATTTATGCTCTGCTGAGTCATGTTCAAACATTTTAGGGCATAGCATTTTCATCTCAAGCATTGAAATATCAATAATCTGTCGATTATCATGCCTATCTGTAAAATATAACAGAAAAAGATGGCAAACAATAGTCGGTTGAATAAAAACAATATGCAATGCTAATGATACGTGGCAAACTAGAAAGCACGGCCTATCACGGGCTCTAGCACCATCTAGGGGACAAACCAATGTAATGCGCCTTTTTAACAATAAAACAATCATCTGTTTGAAGATATTTTTATCACAGCAGTACTTGATTCTTGGGAGACTACCAGTGTCTTGAAAAATCACCACTTAACATCTCTCAGGTCATGGGATGCTCCACAGTTCGTTTAAGGTTTTTTAGTCTCATTCAATGTACCGTATTAAAAAGGTTATCATGCCGACTTGCTCAATTAACTTTAAATATCACATTTGCTGTTGGATTAAAATATATTTCAAGAATATACATTAATTTGTAAAGTGTTGTGTCATTTTTAATTTAATTCATTATATTCTTCCTGCAGAGACAATATACCTGACCTAAAAACGTTCTTTCCTGCAGATATGCTGAGAACAAGAAATCCTCAGGCCCCAGTCAGGTGGTTTGCTCTAGAGACCAGAAATGTCAAAATAGTTTCTTATATATAACAAGCTTATAATGAAAATGTGCCGGGCAGAACACTGTGATCTATTATATGGATGTAAGCATATATTTATTTTCATTACATTAAATTTCATCAGTAATAACACTTCATAAGGGACATTGACATCCAAATTAGTTCATCAGTGAAAAGTGATCGTTTCCATGTGTCCCATCTTTACACTGTCATGCAGTTGGAAATGATTTATCTTAACCTACTGAAGTGGAGGTCATAAAACAATATAATCCAAATGAACAACCACATGACAAAATACATTACATTATGTTTGTTATTGATAGAATGTTTAGCTAAAAATAGACAGACAAATATATCAGGTGTTTATAATTGTCTCATGGATTTGATTCAATGTTTCAAATAAGAAATGGAAGATTTAAAATATAACTGTAGAATTTTACTTTGGCAATAGCACATTCATTCATTTAATTGGTTTCATGTGTACATCTGTCTTTCATTAGTTTAATCTGTCTGTAAAATGTAATTTAATGGTTTTAAACTATCAGAAAATAGATAACATTTTCAACTTTTTACTTTTATTTGATTAGATGCTGTATACTGTCCTGAAGGGTTAAAAAATAAGTTGATATCTACATTCCTGTGTGTGGAACCATTGGATTCTGTAATCTTTTCAACTGGCAAATGCAAAGCCCTCAACAGATGATAAAGCTAATTTGTTTCTGCTTATTAGAAGAAATGTATATCCACTCTCAGAACAACAATGACAGAGACACATGGCAGATAGTGAAAGAAATGTTCAAATTGTATTCCTTTCAGTGTCCAGTAGAGAGTGCTACTAGATTTACATTACATTTGTGCAATACATGTACTGTATGGCTTCTTTTAAATATATATCTATATCTATATATTTAGTACTGTAAGACATAATAACTCACATAGCTAAGATCACAAATAAAAAGTCTTCCTTTGATAGGTGTGAGATACAGTTGTAGCTACTGTAGGATGTGTGGTTAATCGTTATGTTAAGTTTAAAGAAAACATTAAAATATACAATAAAGGTCCATATTATGTTGTATGGGTCTGAATGTTCTTACAGCATGATAGATTATATTAAAGGTAAAATAAGCAATTGTAAACTAGTGCACTTTTTGTCAAATTCACCAAATATCTCCTCATGATCAACAAGTTTACTGTTTTCTGTGGTGCAGACTGCACACGACAACATTATCCTACCGTTTGCAATGCATTTCCCTTGTGTGGGACAGGCAGAGCTTCTACGGGAGCAGTCTACAATATGGCATTTAAGGGAGAGTTGTTTTTGTTTTGATTGAAGTCAAATATCAACAAGCTTTCTCCGGATGGACTTACAATACCTTTAAAGTAATTTTCACAGATTTTGAAATTGAATTTGAAACACATTTCTTTAAGGAAATTGTGTTTCTGTCATAATAAGACAATGGTAATGTGGCATGAGGAGTTTTATTTAGCATTTGCAAGGGACTATAGAATACATTGTACTGTATAATGTTGTCTGTGAACCCTGTACATTGTACAGTGTTGTCTGTGAAGTTATCACTTCAGAAATTCACTGTTCTTGCCTGGTGTACAGTTACTGTGTGCAGCAGAACACTGTAACTGTCCCCTCTCTGCACCCTAACTGGAGTTACACCTGTTCTCACCAGCAGCCAGCATGCTGAAACTGGTACAGGCCCAGCATGGGGCTCTCACTTTAGCCTCACAGCTTGCCATTTCTGGGGCTGTGGTGTGCCAAAGTAGATTTACCTCCAATAACCATTTATTAAATCTCTATCCATTAGATGCTGAGGCTTCCAAGAGCTGGTTGCATTAAGCCCGATTATGGGATGTCCCAGCAGAGGAAAGGTCCCTGTGTCAAGTGTGTCAGTGTCACTGAGTGGTTTATATGGCTGGCTGGGATCTGTATCTTGCCAGCTGTGACTGAGCAGCAAAGAGGATAGTGAATCACTACTTGCTTTGGTGAGGCTGCAACTTCACTGGCTTTTCCACCTTTGACTGTGGAGCATGACGTAATGCATTGGGTCTGCTGTGGCTACCTCTACCGCTTCTGACTGACTGCTATTTGCTATTGCTGCTGATGCAACTGCTGACACTGGCCTTTCACACGCTCTCTTCCTTCCAACTGGTGGCATGCTTTTGCAACACATGGTCTAAGTCTTGAAGATGGAAAACAAGATCCACGGTGGCACCATTAAACAGACTTCCCTCAAGCGCACAGTATCTGGCTCTCAAAAGGTAAGATAAGGTCCAGCAGGCAGCAGGTCGCATTCAACAGGTGAAGTAAACATGTAACTCTCACGTTTATCCAAAATGATTTACATTTAGTACAGGTATTACAAGGCAGGTAGGCTGGGTATGAGGATCTAAACCCATAGCCTTTTGGCTGGGAGTCAAGCACCCTAGCCACTTGGCAATCCTGCCCCCAAAGCTACAGTAATACCACTCACGTTTTATAATGTAGTTTATCTAAAAAAATAATTTGGAGGGTGACCGGTTACCAAGTGAATGTTAAAACTTGTATTATTATAAGGTGTAGTGTGTCTAGCCTACTACAGCTTATATATGGTGTAGGCCAGAGGGAAC
Organism: Aphredoderus sayanus; assembly: GCA_027564795.1. Taxonomy (NCBI): domain Eukaryota; kingdom Metazoa; phylum Chordata; class Actinopteri; order Percopsiformes; family Aphredoderidae; genus Aphredoderus; species Aphredoderus sayanus. Next base: position 2,058,603 of record JAODUG010000021.1, on the reverse strand, counting down.
AGGGCACACACACATACACACACACACACACACACACACACACACACACATATATACATATACACATACACACACAAAGTAGTTGTTTGTAAACATGATTTATGGCTATTGCAAGCAAAACAGGAATTCTGCAGTATAGACAAAATATGGAAACACCACTCTCAAAATGTGAGGTTTAAAAATGCATTTACATTTTGCAGGTAGATTTGTTTTTAAGATTAGATATATAACAAAGTAACAATATATGGCAGTGCATATGTGCACTAGATTGTTGTATTAAATATATATTATGAGATGAGATTGAGTTTTATAGTGTAGTATAATAAATAATCACACTGTCGCTGTTCAGACTGAATCCCTTGTTAAAAGTAAATAAAATATTTGACATACAATCTGCAGTACATCCATAGAAGCCTTGCTTTTAGCAGACAAAGGTACATGGTTAGAGCATGTACAACAAATCCAGTTCCAGGTTGGATGCAAACACCAATAAATCACAAAATATTTAGTAGTTGTAGCATTCTAACCCATTTATTATTACAGTAGGCTACACATTATCCATGTGATTTGTGTTGTTGTATACTGTAAGGTACTACACATTTGCAAATATAACAAACAATATTAATATACTATCTGTACATTTCAGTTATGCCACTGTTTGTGTGAATTCACACAAACCATATACAGTAGGAGCATGTTCAATGAGTTAGTCTACAAACTGTGCCCCATAAAAGCACTGAGGTATTGTTAGATCTAACCATGCTTTTGTAATCCTTCATAATGGCTCAGTATGGCCACACGTAGCCATGCCAGATTAAGCACTTATATTATTTCTAATGTCTGCTTTCATGTGATTAACACATTTCTATTAATATGTCCTAAAAAGCATGGAAGCAAGGAATGTACATTTAAAATAATGTTACACACAGTACTAAATACTAACATTTATAGTAGCCTACATATACAGTATATAGTCAAATTAGTTTTAATTAAACATTTAAGTAAACAATGTATACAGTATGTAAACAATTAACATTGTATAAAGGATAGTCTTTTATAGACAATACGGAACAAATATAAATATTGCTATATATTTATTTTGCTATAAATATTTTGAACATTATACTTATGACTTTTCACTGACACATACAGTATGACACACACTGACACATCCTGTATATGATAATTACTAACTTTAATATAGGAATTATTATTATGCACATTGTAGGTGCTTTAGAAAAAGATAAAAACTGAAAAAAATGCTGCCTATTGTCCCATGACTCCCTCAACGCTTAGGGATAATCACTGACATCTTGTGCTCATGTGACAGCTAACTAGATTTTCAACCCCAGGAGGATAATAAGGTATTGCACAAAAGTTTACAAAATCAGTTCAAAGGAATTTACTGCATGATTTTTAGTAGTTTTAACCCTCTATGGAGCAACATGTATATACATCTCTCCCAACGGTAAATATATAAAATTCATTGATGTTTATTTGATCTATGTAGAATGAGATTGAGCACATATTTTCCATAGACTTCAATGTGTTAATTAAAAATCGAATTGCTGCAATTCCATTCAAAGCCAAAGCCAAACAATTAGTTGCTTTAATGTTCAATCCCAGTGGCATCACATTCCACATAGGACCTAAAATCATTGTTGGTCTTGCTGACATACTGATATGCATATACAATACATATACATTAAGATATATCTACAAAGTGTAAACTTGTGTAATATAACTGACATCAACATAGAGCAAAAACATTTTGGAGTTTTTTGTTCAAAATAAGTTATTGTTATATTCCCTTTCTGGGTGTAATTGCAGCTGGACTGGAACATATTAAGTGTGATTCAGTCGCTCGCTAAGCTGTGGGTCAGGAGGCAAGGGCCATGTGATTGCAGTCCAAACAGTCCAATGATGTATGTCTACACACGTCATTCATTAATATGTATAGCATATTTTAGTAATCTGTATAGTACAGGAGTAAAAGCAATATGACGCCTTTTTAGCTTAAATATCACTTGCCTGGTTATTAGCTCAGTGCATTGGGTTATTCACTGTTAACATAATATCTATTCTATTCTATTATAATATTTTAAGAAAAGAGGATCATACTGGTTACTGTCAAAGCAGCCTTTCATACAAACCTAACTGCCTAACTGCAACCTGGTCTTTGATACTTGTACCTGTCCTCACTTAAAGTCACCTTGGATAAAAAGCGCCTGATAAATAATCAAAATAATCTAACACCCATGTAATTTTTCATTGGACTCTCACACATCTCTGCAGCCCCAACTGTAATTCAACAATTCTTAAACAACAGTTTTAAGCAATTATCCTTTGTATTGAATGATAATGTTTCACTGCTTTATTCTTGCTAAGCTTTCCCTGTTCATTTGCCTGTCTCACCACAGTGTCTTATTCTACATGTCAAGGCATTTCTAAGAGCATTGAGCTCTTAGAAATGCCTTGACTAATGAGGCAGCTAGTTGCTTGCTGGATTTTGATTTTAATTGCTGTGGATAATTACTTTAAATAAGCTGAAATAACTACATCATACTGGCTGGAAACCCTCTGGAAATGCTCTTTGTTTTCTTCAGCTATAATTAACAGCAGTCCATGTGCGTTTCATAACAAAGCTGGTTCAATGGGGGAAGGGGCTCCTAGCAATTCTTTCCTGTCTCTCTTAGCTGTTAACCGGCTTTCTCACTTGGAGCTACATTCAGACTCAAACTCCACATCAACCATTATTAAAAGAGTGCTCATGAAAACCTTTGAACAGATACAGTAGCCATCGTATCGTATATTCACGGTCGTCTATACTCACATGTCCTCAAAGCATTGTCAATTGAATGTTATGTTCTTATGCTTAATATTGTTAGGATTTTAGACTGAACATAATCACTAATCACCTTTATACAAGCACCATGATCACCATACTTGACCAGTATAAAGCTTTTATTGCAGGGGAGGTTCAAACTAAACAATTATCAGCTAAATGCAGTTCTGTTGAGTATTCCCTTCACAAAGAAAGGGTTGGTGGAGGTTAACTACATTTAGCATTGTCTGACCTTGCCCCCAACTCGAGACCAGTCATGTCTTACCAAGGCGCCTTCCAAAAGAATGCCTGCATCCAATTCTCCCAATTATGCAAATCATGTTGAAATCAAAGAAGTTTGTGGGGGTGGACATTTTGAATTGAAAAGTTGGGGTGCTTCTCTACTTCTTTCTGCCGCTAATCGAACCAGATTTCATCGTTTTGAGACCGAGCACTTTCTGTCAAGCAGCTAAAATCATTCACACCGTGATAGAAAGAGTTTAAACAAATTGAAGATTAGAGGCTGGTTATCCAAGTAGATTTATTGTGCCTTGTTCAAGCGAAAGATGAAAACACCCTGTGGGCAACGAGAAGGGGTCATGGGACTCTCAAAAGGATTACCTTGAACTGGAGTCATGAGACTTGGGCGAACAAAGAGCCTGCTCACATGCTCATCATATTAACTTGCCCTCATAAAGTGAAGAGGTTTCATGTCTTGCGGGATTCAATGAGACCACTGAGTCACAGTTGGAGCAGCAGGAGCAGTAGACCATAGATATTTCTATGTAGCTGCTCCGGCAACACTGAAGAACTGCGTGGATGGAAGATCGTATGTAAGTGAACCAATATTCCACAGATGATGCTCTTAATAGGTCACTTCATCAAAGATTAATCATATGACAGCATTATGGCAGGAGTATTGTATTTATGTAGACAGAGAGGCATGTAATAATGGTGAGAGTAAACTATCCCAGGTCCAAATGTTAAGTGGGTGGGATATCGCATATGTGTTCTGCAATAATGGGCAGAGAATCTTTTGAAATTATAAAATAAATTATTTAATTAATTAACCAATTTAAAATGTGTCATATTTCATAAGATATTCTAATGCATTATGCATCTATTGTCTGTAATGACAGAGGTTTATTAATTTAACAAAGTATACATTTTTCTCAATTATATTTACCATAATCACTACATTATTGAATGAATGCTGTGAATTGTGCACTGAAAAAGAAAACAGAAACTGCTCCATATTATCAAAAGACTGAAACATACAAGTTACCAACTGTATTTCCGATGCATAGAGGGTATATGTAGGTAACCATTTTTCAGTAAATGTTCAATTTTAACTGGCCTTTTTATTATTTGTTTTTTACTTCCAAGCTTGGCATTTAATTAGGACGTGACTGTAAAAGATGACTCTAATGCAGACCATAGAGCCATCTGCGGATCTCAGGTTATTTTATCTGACCACTGGAAAGAGATCAAGTCACTTTTATTTCATGATTTTCCTCTGCTTTTTCTCAAACTGGAAAAGGCCATAGAAGAATTATATACAAAAATAGATTGTTAAATTAACATGGGCTAGCAGAACATGTGGGGATGAATCTTAAACATGCATCTGTCACAGCTGTTTCAGATGTCTTGAGGGATCATGCATGTGGTACATTAACATGAATGCAAATATACACTATCTTTTTCAGGCACAGAGGGCCTGGGTGGAGAGAACTTTCTACAAAAGAGAATGTGTTCATATATTTCCCACCAAGGACCCAACAAGGTAACCTGAAGCTTCCTTCCTTCTTCCTTTTCTAATGCATTACTGTATCTTCAATACCATTATGTCATATAACACAATTGTACAATGACAATAACATAAAGAAACAAATATAAATAGATAAATACAAAAGCAAACAATGGTTGAAGATGGATGGATGGAAAAGCAAACAACTTGCTTTTCACAAGAGGCAAATAAATTGTACTTTAGTATCCAATATATAAACAAACCCACAGCGGACAATTATATGAACTTAAATTACTGTACAATATTTTTCAGTTGCTATATTTAATTCATTTAATTATGCATATCTATCAAAGAGTTGTCATGGATGGTGTTGTTATGTTGTTGTTTCGATTGTTAAAATGGCAATATAACTTGTAACACATGACTGAGTTTCCTGAGTTCCCAGAATACGCCAGAAGCTTTTAGGAAAGAAGTAATGCAGGTTTGTAGAGGAACAAGAGATAGCCACAAGCATGAAAGAGCCATACAAGTCTGAGTAATGAGGATAGGAGACAGTCTGTTGTTTTATTACTTGATGCCAGTGGGGAACAATGCTCAGGGTTTTCAATAAAGAGTGAATATATTATTATTACATTATGTGAGCTCACACATTATACATCACTTTCTAGAAAATAAAATTGTTCTATAATCTATCTAGATGTGCCTGTGGTCAGTTGGTGATGCTCCATGTAGCCATCACTCCTGGTGCACTCACCAACAAGGAGGATAACCAGCTAGTGCAGCTAGACAATCCAACGGAGAAATGGTCTGTGGTGAAGCATACTCGCACCTATCCAACAGATGCATATGGCACCATAGAGTTTCAGGGTGGAGGATTCATCAACAAGGCTATGGTAAATTTCACTTAGTGGAGCTGCTCACCAAAATAGAGCCACAAAAATGGATTTTTCTTTAATTTAGCCTTCCTCTTTGTCCTAGTACATTCGCGTATCCCATGACACCAAGCCAGACAACCTGTTGCATTTGATGGTCAAGGATTGGCAGTTGGAGTTGCCTACCTTGCTCATCTCTGTACACGGAGGGCTCCAGAACTTTGATCTCCAACCCAAACTAAAGCAGGTGTTTGGGAAAGGCCTGATTAAAGCAGCGGTCACCACCGGAGCCTGGATCTACACCAGTGGAGTCAACACTGGTAGTACTTAGTCCACTTTCATAAGCTTAACAAACACTAAACAGCAATGTGTCTAATGTTCACTTAACAAATCACAAATTCTAATTTTAGAAGATTACCATTTTTTAATAGAAATTCTCATTACATAATAATCTTCTCTACAATTTCCTGGAGGTGATTTAAACAACCATTGTCAGATTTGGATATTGTAATTAGAGCAGCCCCATCAGGTGATTGAGACTGATTATTCTACGTTGAACTCTTCAAAACTCAGGGGTGATTCGTCATGTTGGGGATGCTTTGAAGGACCACTCGTCAAAGTCCCGAGGGAAGGTGTGTGCTATTGGAATTGCTCCATGGGGGATCCTGGAGAACAAGGAAGACCTTCTTGGAAAAGATGTAAGGATATGCAATGTGGAATTCCTATTGCGGGATAACAAAGACCTTTTCATGAAACAGTTCAAACCCGGTGCTTCTTGTAATTCCAGGTAACCAGACCTTACCAGACAATGTCCAACCCATTGAGCAAGCTGGCTGTGTTGAACAATAGCCACTCCCATTTCATCCTGACCGACAATGGTACCTGTGGGAAGTATGGCTCTGAGGTCAAACTCCGTCGACAGCTGGAGAGACACATCTCCATGCAAAAGATCAACACTCGTAAGTCACTGAGAGAGCTCTTGCAGAGGAGTAACAGATGATGACAGCGTTCAACCTTCCACTAGATATACCAGTATTAACATTTAGGATTGTGAACTTGTTTGCTCTCTCCCTTGTGGACCTGTGGCTGGAGTTCACCTCTGTGACCTGTGGGTTTCCCTTTGTCATCCTATGCCTGGGGCTTGCAGTAAGGCAGGGACAGCAAAGGGATGCTCAGCTGTCACCAATGACTTCACTTTATACATGGATATCACACCAAGCTTATTGTGTCGCAGTCTAAATACTAATGCTCTACTTCAGCAGTTCTTTAATGTTTTGACAGCCATCATTATCATAGAGTGCATATCATAGACTGGAACACATCATTTGTTTCAAAAAGACCCGATTATAAAATCTAATATCTTATTTAGCTAAAGCTAAGCTAAGCT
>JAODUG010000021.1:2010984-2049718 GCA_027564795.1 Aphredoderus sayanus | reverse complement strand
GTATAATCAATTAATGAAATCAACCAAGAATAGTTTGAAACTATGCACACAACTATGAGAGAATGGTCTTTAATTTTAATACAAAAGCATGCTTAGTAGTTTCCTTGCTCGTGATATTTCTGTCTTGCCAGCCTGCTAGTGCCTTAGTCCACACTACGGGGACCTCCACAGTACAAACCCAGGACAAGCCTAAGAGCCCTACTACTGCTTCACGCAACAAAGCCAGAGGAAAGAAGGGCAAGGGGAAGGGTAAAGCTAAACCTGAGCCTCCAGAGGAGACAGATCCAAGGAAGCTGGAGATGATTCGCTGGGTAACACAAAAGTTTGATGCATACAGATAACTAACTGGTGGTGGGGAAAACAGAATAAACAAATTCTTCTGAACCAAACATTCTCAAGTTAGATTAATGCAAAGTCTTTGGATGTACGTGTTGCGTCCTACTCCCCTGAGCACCACATTCATAAACCTGTGGTGGGACTACATTCCTTCAGTTCATGGCCAGTGATAACCTTTTTGACTTTTGGAATGTACAGTAAATCAAATTGGTTAGAAAAAATACATGTAGCCTACATTAGCTATCAAACACTGCTTTCATATTAATCCGCCCTGACACGACACCAAGTACATTCGGGTTTGGTACCTTCAGAGCTACTGACCCAAAATGAATGAATCAACAAAAGTATATAGACTGCCCCCGATATTTTCAAACTTAAATGTCTTCAGGCATAGAGGCCATAGTAAAATGGTTTAAAGTTAATTCCACCATTATATATTGTATTATTGTTTTGACTTCTAGGTGAACTCTCTGGAGCAGGCTATGATGGATGCTCTGGTACTGGACAGAGTTGATTTTGTTAAACTTCTCCTTGAAAATGGAGTCAATATTCATCACTTTCTCACCATTCCCAGACTAGAAGAGTTATACAACACGGTGAGATGTATTACTTTACAACAAATAAATATGAGAGCCATATGAATAAAATTAGAAAAAATAATAATTTGATGATGCATATGTTCTGCTAGCCTGGAGTATCAGTCTGGAACCTCTTAATTCAAAAGTGTTTTTCATTTTGGTCATTTGTCAATGCTAATACATTTATATCAAACTTCCTTACATAATATTGGACTTCCTACTTTTATCTCACCCAATCAAAGTGTTTAAAATCAGATAGAGCGCTGGTGGATACCGAAACGTATGAAGTACGCTGTTGTCATAATTTGGGGGAAACACCTCAGCAGGCCACTGATTGCCCCAATTGTACAATAATTGGTCAACTCTACAAATGCTTTTGCATTGAGGCGTCCCAGACTGATTCTCACGGTGATAGGAAATTGGAGCTTGCAAGATCAGGATGGTCTCAGGTTATTATTCTTTATGTTTTACAGAAACTTGGCCCTGCTAACACGTTACACGTCGTAGTGAGGGATGTCAAAAAGGTAACATGATTACTCCACATCTAACTGCTTGCAATATTTAATGAAAATGCTTGAGATGCTTGCTGCATAATCATGCTTTTGTGACACTACAGGGAAACCTTCCTCCCGATTATCAAATAACTTTGATTGACATTGGTCTGGTGCTGGAGCTCCTAATGGGTGGCGCCTACAGGAGCAATTATACTAGGAAGGCATTCCGCAACCTCTACAATAACCTGTATGGACTAAAAAGGGTATGTGCTAGAGGAATGCTATGTTTTTATGTATTTTTTTATGTCACTTATTTCATTATAAAATTATAATCATGTATGTTCTCATTGTAGCCAAAAGCTCTGAAACTTCTGGGAATGGAGGTGAGACAGCAGACACAGACACAAGGCAACAAATATGAAAGCATTTGTCCATGATATAATATATTATTTCTTTTAAATCATCTAATTAACTAGATTTATTACTCATTCATTTGATTAGGATGACGAGCCAAGGCAAAAGGGCAAGAAAAAGGCAAAGAAGAAGAAAGAGGAGGAAGTTGATATTGATGTAGATGACCCAGAGGTCTGTCGATTCAAGTACCCCTTTCATGAGCTAATGGTGTGGGCAGTGCTAATGAAGCGCCAGAAGATGGCACTGTTTCTTTGGCAGAGAGGAGAAGAGGCTATGGCCAAAGCTCTGGTGGCCTGTAAGCTATACAAGGCCATGGCCCACGAGTCCTCTGAGAGTGAGCTCGTGGACGATATCTCCCAGGACCTGGAGAATAATTCCAAGTAAGTTTTATCCACATATTCATATTCTTCTACAGTTATTTTTCATCTTTCAATGAAAAACAAGTATTAAAAACAACTCTACAACACGTTTGTTTCAGAGAATTCGGTCAGCTGGCCTATGAACTCTTGGACCAGTCTTATAAGCACGATGAGCAGCTCGCTATGAAACTTCTAACGTATGAGCTTGTGAACTGGAGTAACTCCACGTGTCTGAAGCTAGCCGTGGCTGCTAAGCAACGTGACTTCATTGCTCACACCTGCAGCCAGATGCTGTTGACAGACATGTGGATGGGCTGTCTGAGGATGGGAAGAAGCCCTGGTCTTAAGGTGACAAAAAGCCCAAACTCTTTGCATACAGTTATTAAAGGGATTTATTAGTATATCCTTAGATCAATGCTAGGTTAATATCTGAGACCTCCAGGGGTCTCAGATAATAACCCAAATTCTGATTTAAATCCGTTATTTAAAATATTAAAAAATATATATCCAAATGGCAGAAAACATGATGCTATAAAATACAGAGCAACATCCATCATGGAGTGTGAAATTACATTCAATTTGTAGCTAAACTGACGATATAAAATAGGATTGGCTCTTTCTGTTGTCACTAGGTAGGCCTAGTACATCAATCTTGCAAATATTTTGACAGTTGATCAAGCATGAGCTGATTGTTAATAGACATTTGTGCAGCCTCAGTGTAACATTTATTAACGAATTATAACATTTACAAATTGGACATCACAAATTTCAACCTATGGATTTCCGATTTTCTTGATAGGTTGGTACTTTTACAAGGAATTGCGTGTGACCACCTGATTCTTGCCCTCTTAGGTCATTTTGGGAATTATCTTTCCTCCTCTAATTCTGCTGATGGATTTTCGTGTCGGGGATGACACATCATATCGTGGACCAGTTGGTGATGAAGCAAAAGATAAAGATGACAACAAATCCAGCAAGGTCGTACTTATTTGTGCACACGGTTATTTTCACTGACAAGGGACAGGTGATATTCTCAAACTCAGAAATGTTGCCACTATATATTGTAGGAGCCTACTTCTGATGGAACTTCTCGGAAGGGGGATGAAGAGGAGGGCAACACTAAAGTCCGCAAGGTCCCCATTGCCAAACGTTTCTTTGAGTTCTACGATGCACCCTTCACCAAGTTTTGGTTTAACACTGTAAGATCCATTACTCAACATGTGGCAAGTATAATAACAGTCTATCCTTAGGGATGTAAAATTAAAACGACCATATGGCATTTTCCTCCTATGGTAGATTTCATATCTGGGCTATCTGATGTTGTACAACTACATTATCCTGGTGAAGATGGAACGATGGCCATCTTTGCAGGAGTGGATTGTCATTGCATACATCATCACACTTGGTTCTGAGAAGGTCAGACAGGTATGAACAAGTTTGTCCTACCATTGAATACATTACAAAAACCATCTTTACATGATATATGCATTAAATGCAATAAATGCTTTATTGTTGATGAGGCGACTGCTGCAATTACAAACAAAAACAGTTAAACCCTCCCTGTATCTTTTTCTAACCCACTCCCCAGATTCTGATGTCAGAGCCAGGGAAGCTGAAACAGAAGATTAATGTGTGGCTGGAGGAATACTGGAACATAACAGACATGGCGGCCATTGCAACCTTTCTCCTGGGCCTCATGCTGAGGCTGCAACACGAACCCTATATGGGCTATGGCAGAGTTATCTACTGTATAGACATCATCTTTTGGTACATCCGTGTACTCGACATCTTTGGCGTTAACAAGTACCTGGGGCCCTATGTCATGATGATAGGGAAAATGGTAATGATAACTCATTTATTCACTGTAAAAGAAAGTAAAAACACTACAGGCTAAGTAGTAAGTATTTTATTTTAATGTTATCTTTCAGATGATTGACATGATGTACTTTGTGGTTATCATGCTGGTGGTTCTCATGAGCTTTGGGGTGGCACGGCAGGCCATCCTACATCCTGATGAAGAGCCCACATGGCGCCTGGCCAGAAACATCTTCTACATGCCATACTGGATGATCTATGGGGAGGTTTTTGCGGACTCGATAGACCGTAAGACTAGAATTCATAGTAAGATTCTGTTTCCTGATTCTGGGCAGATGATCAGTCCTACTATATTTGCTCAGACTAGACAAAGTAATTAGGTTTGATGGGTACAGTATGTTATAGCTAAGAATTTGGCTCCCTCTGCTGGCACATTTGGAATAAATGTTTACACAGCAAAACAAAAGTATTTTTAGAATAATTTATTGGTAATGATCATCTGCAATCTAGTTCAACTCAAAAGAACTGTGTTTCTTCTGTCAAGGTGGTGACCAAAATGTATAGTTCGCTTAGGGTATTGCAACTCAACATGTCTGAATATATTTATGTTCTGATGCTGCCAAAGATTTTTTTCATGTCAAAAGATATACAATTATAGCTAGCATATTTTGGTATCACTGATCATCACTCATGTAAAGTTAGGAAATAAACAGCCTGACCTTGACAGAAGTATGATTGAATAAATTTGCTTTAAAGATGTTAACCTTTCTTTGCTTAATTCTCTGTGACTACTTTTCTGGGATTGTTTGAAGTCTATGCAATGGAAATCAACCGTAAGTATTAATCTAATCCGGCACTGCATATAAAACGAATAACTTTAGACTCATAAAATATGTGTCAAGCTATGCTGACCTTTTTTCCTCACAGCGCCTTGCGGTGAACACTTATATGATGAAGATGGGAAGAAGCTGCCTCCGTGCATTCCTGGTGCATGGCTTACACCTGCCATTATGGCTTGTTACCTTCTCGTTGCTAACATTCTTCTAGTCAACCTGCTCATTGCTGTGTTCAAGTGAGCGCATATTTAAGATCGCACTGTGAAGAACACCTGTAACCATATTGGCAAATCAACAATGGTCTTACACTGGCCCGTGTGTCCTGTCCCGCAGCAACACGTTCTTTGAGGTGAAGTCCATTTCCAACCAGGTGTGGAAGTTTCAGCGATATCAGCTGATCATGACATTCCACGACCGTCCCATCCTGCCTCCACCTCTCATCATCTTCAGTCACCTCTATATCCTTATTAGCCGGCTGTTCCGACGCTGTGCCAAGAAGAAACAGGATGGGGAATTGGACGAGAAGGACCGAGGCCTGAGTCAGTCTCAGATTACCATCAAATACCATTAATATGGCACAGAAATCTATATTATCTATATTAATCTATATTATAATTGATATAATTATAATATTTATATAATAAGTACATAGTATACAGATTATTATTAACTGTTGGCTGCTAATATTCTAATGTCATCACACTGTATACTGTATTTTTCCTGTTGATCAAAATAATAATTTATTTCTTGCAGAGTTGAGGTTGAACCCTGAAGAGCTTAAGAGTCTATATGAATTTGAGGAACAGTGTGTAGAGGAGTATTTTCGTGAGAAGGAAGATGAGCAGCAATCCTCCAGTGATGAGCGCATCAAAGTCACCTCAGAACGGTGGGGCTGAAATGTATTCAGAGTAGCACACCCTATCTGCATCATAGCACTCCCACAACATAAATGTCTGCCCCCAATGTTGCTGTTTGAAACGCACCTGTTGAGAAGAGAAGTCGAGAGACTATGAGAGAGGGATAAGTAGAGAGGAATGCTGGGAGGGCATGCTTTAAGGTTTTATGTGTTTGTAATCCTGGTTAATTACAATTACAATCTAAAGGGACAAAGTTGTAACCTGACACACCAGGTGGTTGTTACACGCACATAACATAGTTCTATACACACAACCATCTGGGGAGCCGTACATTGAAACTGTGTCAAAAGGGCAGGCGCTTTCAATAAATACTTGGCAGGTGATTGGATGAACCATCTCTCTATCTGTAGGAACCGCCATTGTTCATTTCGAGTCGCTTTTGCTTTTTCACACCTAAGTGGTTTAGGCCAACTACGATGCTGATTGGTGAAACGTTAGATATCTCGGACAGAACTAAAATGATTGCTTGCCTCTCCAAACTGATTCTCGCGGCGAAGTCAAACTGAAGCTTGCGAGATCAGGACGGTCTCGCGAGGCTAACAAAGTAGTGTCACTTGAGCATTCCTGAGGACATTAAATTACATTTTTATATTCCCACCTTTGGTGATATCTGCTCCTAAGTACATGACTCTGCTGTTCTTTGCAGCGTTGAGAATATGTCCATGCGTCTGGAGGAAGTGAACGAGCGGGAGAACACTATGAAGGCCTCACTGCAGACGGTGGATCTGCGCCTGGCACAGCTGGAGGAGATCCACGGACGAATGGCCGTGGCACTGGAGAAGCTTGCCGGGGTAGACCGCACAGAACTGACCCGCACATATTCACGCAACTCCTCCGTGTGTGACCCCTCGTCCCTCCTTCGACAGTCCAGTATCAACAGTGCGGATGGTTACAGTCTGTATCGCTTCCACATGGACCTGGAGGAGCATGCAACAAAGCAGAAGGAAACTGATGACATGGCCAAGACGGGCCTGGAAAGACAGAGGATTCTGAGGCAATCTTCCACTGCATCTGCTTTTGTCACCAAGGAGTATGGTCAGACCCTGGATGTGAGCAGTTTGGATAGAGTGTGTCCCGGCTCATGTGTGGACATTCTGATATCACCCTGTGAACCTAAGTCTGAATCCGAGACAGGGAGTCAAGAGACCTTGGAAAAAACAGCCTCAGAGATGGGACTAGACAGACTGGGCAGTCCCCAACAACAAACAGGGAAGGATAGATTAAAGCCAACCCCATCTCCGAAAAGGACTCATTCACTTAGACACTGTTCACATGAAGATCTGAGAACCTCTTCTCTCACAAAGAGAAGGACCATGAGTACAGTCATCATTTGCCCCTCAGATCCACAGGATGGAGATATTGAGAAAGCAGTGGAACCCTCAGAGCGAGTCAAACTGCCGCAAGAAGCCTCCTCTTCACCAAAGAGGACTAGATCTTTAAGGATCTGCCCCACTGATCTCCAAAGCACATTGCCCACTTCAAAGAAGAGAACAATGAGTGGAATTGTCTTTAACCCAGCAGATGATATGGAAATGAAAACTACAGACTACAGATCTGTGGTTGAGCAGGTAGCTAAAGTGCCCGGTCAGAGGCCTGCCAATTTAGAGTATAACGTCCACCCCAAACCCCTCGATCACATGTCACCCCAAGCATCTGCAGTCAGAACTTGTGTCCAGCATCTTGATGCAGCAATGGGAGAACCTAGAATACAAGTCCACATTGATGGAAACCTTTCAGAGACTGACAGAACAGAAGATCAAACACTAATACAGCAGAAAAAAAACAGAACAGAATCTTTAACTGTAGCCGCTAAAGCCGGCACACCATCGCACAGGTCACAGAGCTTTAACAATAGTGACAGGAAAACATCGCATCTGAACTTGAGCACAGAACCCAGAGCCGCCACCAGTGAGACAGATATCGCCAGATCATGCGGGATGTTGGCTGTTAAACATGAAAATGAAAAAAAAGATGATTGAGCTCGATAAATGAAACAAAGACAAACGAGATGGGGACTGAGTGAGAAAATGAGGAACAGAAGAATAAAGGCTTGCTAAGGAGAAAGAATGCAAGATAACCAGAGCTGGAACACGAATATGTCAAACAGATCCTTCCGTCTTTAATAGACTGTTGGCAGACTTGTAAAGTGCAAAAAGAAAATAGGACAATCAAAAAGCCCTAAATCAACTTCTTACATTATAAAACCCACAACTATTGTGTGAAGAAATTAGACATCAGCAGAACATTTAACTATAGATTCATTTTATTTTAACAACAGAGCTTTGTCAGGTGATTATTGACATTAAGGACTACCGGTAGTACTGTAAGTAAATAGTTCAGATAAGTTTGTTCTTCTTCAATATTATGTGAACAGACTTAAATGGAGAATGGAAACCATTTATAGAAATTTTTTCCCTGATAGTTATACTCTTCTTCTAGGCAGCAAATTATGTACATCTGTACTGTAGTAACTGTAATAACAATACTTTATTTATATGATAGTTTCCATAAATGAAACAATAAATCTTTTCTTAAAGGTGGACTCAGCGATTGTAAGTTTATACACTGTCAAATTCAACAATTATCTACTCGTTCCATTAGCTGCCCTTAGTGTTTACGCACTTAAAAAAGAATATGGTGATAAAACACCATATTATTTTTTATACACAACCCTGTTTCTGTAAATCGGAATGCAATCAAAGTGGTGCAGACTGCACCACACAACACTCCCACTTATGACAATGCGTGTCCAATGTGGGGTGCGGTGCTTCTGCGGGTGCACCCTATGACATGTTTTTGCTTTGATTGAGTTCAAATATATACAATTTTACTCAAGTATCGCTGACTCTACCTTAAAGATAACCTGTAAAATAAAAAAATGTAAAAAAAGAATGAAAAGTAGCCTATTAAGATACTTGATTGACACACACACACTAACATACATACATTTTGACACCATCCAGACAGTTGATAGTATAAGTGATAGTGTCCCATTTTAAGTGATATTGATGAGGGATTGTTCATGTCAGCATTCATCACTCATTTCAGAACAAACACATTGCAGAGGCAGTAGCTGACCTTAGTAAACATCGCATAGATAATGTATTGGCCTGAGATGTTTGTATATTTTTTATAACATGACCTTTACCCACAAAATTTTCTCTTTGACTTTTTCTTTGTGATTTTAAAAGGCCTGCAAACCTCTGTTGGATTTCTGTCCACCTGGCAGAAAGAAATATGAAGAGAAAACTGATGGATTACACTGTACAATTCAAATTGTTTATTCACAAAATGTGTATACTTACTATCTTTGTACTGAGGTTACGCATGATGTCTCTGGCCATAGCATAAAAGGCCTATAGAAAATATAGAAAAGTGTTCTAAATAAAGGTACTATGGTAATTTAAAAAATAAAAGAAAAAAAATAAAATAAACCTAAACAATAAAATAAATAATCTGTGAAAATCTTACCTCATCTACACCTTACCTCTTCTACATTCACACCAGATTTGGCACTCGTTTCCAAAAACTTAACTCCATATTCAATAGCCAGCTTAACAATAAAGAAAATATAAAATAAATCGATTTAAGCATATACTACAACATTGCATTGTCCCAAAGCAGTGTTTTAACAACTGTGACTAAGCCATGTCCCAGAGAGACTCACTCTGTGACCTCTGTCTTTGGACACCTGTCTGTTTTCTGTCATGTCACATTTGTTACCCACGATCATTTTCTCAACATCTGACAAGGTATGCTGGAAAAAGTGGAATAAGGTTTTTGTGTTGTCAACAAAACTCAAAAGGTAAAGATAGAGCTACAGCATAAAAATATACTGTATGGCGACATCTGAATCAAGAAAATTCAAGCTCACCACTTCAATACTTCTAATCCATTTCTTTATGTTTTCAAAAGACTTTTTGTTGCATATGTCATAGACCAACATAATTCCCTGGAATATTGTAGAGAGTAAGTATAGTGATTTTGACAAGGAATGTCAGCCCTGATCAGCGAGCTTCAGGATAGGGTTTGCTCACCATGGCACTCCTGTAGTATGCTGTAGTAATAGTCTGGAATCTCTCCTGCCCTGCGGTGTCCCTATAACATAAAATACTGCCGTCTGTCTGACAAAATGTACTTTAATAAATTATATAAATAAGTGTTTACGCTTACCATATTTGGAGCTTTACTATATTTCCGTTGAGCTCTATTGTTTTGATCTTGAAGTCTATGCCTGCGTTGCAGTAATGGGGAAGGGTGGTGGTAATGCAATCATCTTTCGCCATCCACATTTTACCATTAGCAGTAGTACCCAGAGCTACAATATGCTATACTCATCTTACAGACAGGTTTGCTATATGAGTTTTCAGGCTGTAGTCTATCCACACCCGGTGCCACACTCAAGCAGTAACATACTCACCAATTGTTGAAATGTAAGTGGTATTAAAGGCGTCTTCGCTAAATCGGAATAGAAGGCATGTTTTGCCGACTCCACTATCGCCAAGAAGCAATAGTTTAAAAAGATAATCGTATGCTTTCGACATTTAGGCTACGATATGCTAAAACATTAATAACGGCAGTATAAAGCGACAGAATCCCTACGCTCTCAGACGTGTACAAATAGCCTATGGCATCATGGCGTCAATTTCACTTTTGTAGTGGTCACTTAGTATTGTGAGCATGAGCACGATAAGCAGTCGATTATCTTACATCATTAACAGCTTTAACTAACTATAACTATCCCAATTGTTTGCTCAGTTGTATAAATAATTTAGTAGCCTATTCTAATGTCAAACTTAATTTGTGTATCATACCACCCATGCTTATGGCTAATTCAAACTAGAACTTTATCCCCTTACCAACAAGAGGTATACAGTATATTGCTGGCCTTCATTGGAAATAAGAATTTGTTCTTAACCGATTTAACTAGTAAAACACAGATACACTTTTGTATAAATATAAGCACAGCAGAAGCCTTTGTGTTTTATTTTAAGAAGATTATTTTAAGATTACCAATATTTCTGCAACAGAACTGTACTAAAGGATGATTATTACAGTAACTAAAATATAAAATTTCTACTGGAGGGGAATATAACAAAAAATTGTGGAAAAGATGAACAGATGTGTTTATTGAAAGAATAGATGAATTGCAAAATATTAAATAAATTTGACATGAGAGAAAATGTACCTTCATAGAAAGTATACTGTTACTCTTTTCATTTTCTAAATGAAATTAGATGTTACCTTGTGCCCTTAAACATTTCTCTAACAACTGAATATCAAAAGACATTAACCAAACATAGCAGACAATAACAATTCCGCAGTTAAATAACTTGGGATGCATATAAAACCAGTCAACACGTACAGAATTGTATATGCTTAAACAGAGGGAAAAATATTAAGGAGACTGGCTAGAAACTGGCATTTCACCGTGACATTTGGGGTGATGAGAGCTTTAATAAGGCAAACCCCGTACATCAAAATCACCATGCCCAACAATGTACTGTACACCACTAGATTCACTGTGTTTGGCATTGCACCCCGCCCCTAGGACCTTCCTCATCCTCTTCATAAGCCTCGCCGGCATGACTTCTCTTCTGTGAATGAGAGTCCACCTCACAGAGTGTTACTTCCTCCATGTCATCCAATATCATAACGTCCTCCCTGGGAGGAAGCAACCTTTCCAACTGAAACATTAGATGCTCTGGGAGCCAGTGTTTCTCAGGGAATTCCACCTGAGCAAAAATAGAAATAAACTTGTAATGTAAACATCCTGGAAACTGACCAGCTAACAAACCATCCTATAATAGTACCTTGTTTATTTTATGATGCGGATGATTCTCACCTGAAACTGAATGAAAAGCTGTCCTTTTTCATATGGGTCCCTGTGAAGTGGCATGCCCTCGTTCCGAACACATTTAATGTCCCCCTGCTTTACAACTTCCCCTAGTGACAAAAAGATGTTGACAATTAAATTGTGTTCCCGTCAACTACAGAAGAACAGTGCTGTATACTGTAAGTGTCAAACCCTGACCAATTATGTACCTGGGTGTGTGCTAATGAGGAGCAGCCTTTTGTCTAATGTACATATAGTCTTCTTGAAACCACAGAGAGCGTCAACGAGTTTGATATCCAGCTTCATTATAAGATTATCTTCTTGTCGCTGGAAAACCTCATGATCCTTCTGATCCAGCACAATGATGACATCACCGGGCTCTAGCCCTGGCTCCTGGTCACCTTCTCCATGGAAGACAATTTTCTGACCATCTTTCATTCCTGTACAAAATACAAGATTAGTTACCATTTACTGCATGTGTGCTGGTATGCATGTGCACTCATTAAAAGCTAATGTATTTCATCTTAAATGAGAAAAATGACAACCTTTGTCAATGTGAACTTCCAGAATCTTCTTCTTGCGTTCCACTTTGTGGCCATTGCAGTTCTTGCAGCGGTCCTTTGAGTTAAACCTCTCCCCCTGGCCCTGGCAGTCTGCACACATGCTCTGAATCTGCTGAATCATGCCTGGACCAATCTGTTGCACCTTGACTTGCATGCCTCTGCCTTTGCAGCTCGAACACTTTTCTATTGTTCCTTTCTTACCGCCATAACCTGGGAGAGAATAGTGTTTGTTGCATCAGATTCATCATTTACTTATCTCTTACTAGAATACACATTAATTTGGAGTTAGGGGTGCTGGACAAAGATACATTGTCAAACCCCCCCCCCCCCCCACCAATGCCATAGAGTACTCGCTCAGAAGCTCCGCCCCTCACATTGCCATGGATACAATAGTGTTGTGTGGTACAGAATGTGCCACACAACTGTCAGGGTTGTGTAGAAACTGCAGTTTTCCAGCACACAAGCAGAAGAGACACATTTAGTGAACCGTGAGTTCACTATATTTGCTCAATTTGACAATAAGTGTATTGGCTTACAGTCACTGACTCCACTTTTAAGTACATGTGTCAGTAGCATCTGAAACCGCCATATACATCAGCCATCAAAGCATTCCATTGGAATAACTGACATCTGCACAGTCACTGGAGCAAGGCCACAAGTGCTGTATTTCCTAATGTACTGTACGCACAGTAATTAGGGCATAATATGTTGAGAAATACTACCTCAACATTCAACTGCATTGCAGTTTCTCATTGTAACGTTTATTAAGATGTAGGATAACATAAACATTACCTACCATCACACTTCTCACAAATTACATTTTTCTGGAGGCCAAGCTTCCTTGTAGCTCCATTGTACATCTCCTCCAGGGTTACACTGAGCTGGTGAACAACATTCTTCCCTGAAATTACATTTCAGTGTGACTAAAGCATGTTTCTGCACTGTGTTATTTCTGTGATTATCTACAATATATTCCCCACCTCTTCTTTCTCTTTGCATTCTTCCTCCACCTCCAAAGAACATGTTGAAAATGTCCATGGGGGATGAGGCTCCACCGCCCATGCCTCCCTCTTTGATTGCCTGCTCCCCTCCTTGGTCATACAAGTCTCTCCTCTTTGGATCTGACAGCACCTCATATGCTTGAGATATAAGCTTGAACTGTTGAAAGGAAGAAAAAAAAAGGAATGAAAAAAAAGGTTTCACTTTACAAATGAAACATTTTTATTTTCACGTTTGATTTTCCACTGTCTAAATTCTGTAAGAGCTCATTAATATTTTGCAGAAATTCAAATTAATTGTTATTTAACGTTATAATGTACAATAAAGCAGGCTACCGATGCCTGCATCATGTATCCTGTATAATAACGTCAATATAACAAGAGGCAACATGTGGCAGTACAGCGACTCAGATGACATTCTAGAAAGCTCTGCCATGCCTATAGCAACAGTTTAAAATAGAACCGTGTATGGTCTGGTTTCTCCTGGGAATGGATGACCATATATACACACTCACTCGTTCTCCTTCATTGGGGTTCTTGTCTGGGTGATATTTCAATGCGAGCTTTCGATATGCTTTTTTTATTTCATCTGGTGAGGCTTTGGGACTAACACCCAAAATATCGTAATAGCCGGTCTCATGCACCATGATGATGATAACCTAAGAAGAAAAAATAAACATAGTGCGATTTTAAAGACAACTGGGATGCTACAATGACAAAATAGCACATAAACAAAAAACAAAAAAATACAATAAACATAGTGTACAATACAGTGCTTCAATTATTAGGCTACTGTAGAAGTCGAGGTAACATATATCCCTCGGACACATGGAGACAAAAAAGATACCTAAACATTTTAGCACTAAAGATACTCAGGCGTTGTAGGAAAGTTACTTACGTATGTCGTCCTTCTTACAGTACACTGTTTTGCGGCGACTCTCCAAATACTGCTTGCAGAGGAAGACTGCTTTATTATAAACCGCTACAGAACTTTCTGGAGCGCTGATAAAAGTGGGCGGATATTGCTTGAGGTCGACTAGTCTAGAAAGGACTGCGCGGGTTGCCAGTTCCGCTTTCATGCTATAGTCGGCCTAGTTATTAAGTAGACTACACTATGGGTTTTGTATTAGGCTATAGGCTAGCCTACTTTAAAATGTTATACTCTAAATACACACTCTCTTGGTAAAAAATAGTCGCCGTTTGGATATGCAAAATATTTAGTCTTTCATTGAAAAGTAACATTGATTATTTCAGCTGGCAACAATGACGTCACCTGAACGTATCGAATAACCTTTTTATTTCATTTACCATGAATGGATTTTCTTCCCCGGTGGAACATATTCTAGCATTAATCGGGCTCATATGGTGTCCTGAGAATGAGAGATCATTAGTAAGAAATTTGCCAGACAGTGTATATTTACACTAAATTTATATTTAGTAGGCCAATATATAAATCATGGATTATTCAATGAAAACCCAAAATGATAACCGGGTCATTCCTGTTATGCAGCACAATTTCTGTCCCAGTGAATTACTTCCTCATATGTACTGTAAAATATGTCACATATTTATAACAAATGGCTCACATTCTATATTTAGGTCTTCTTTATAACATAACATTTAATAATGCACATACATTTTTAATTTTCTTAAGTTTTTATTTTGGAATGCATTCCATTTTTGCCATGTCCCCAGTGCATTGTAACCAACTTCCACTTCCTCAAATTATAAAATACTCTAAATAGTATTTTATTGTGTTATAGACCATGTTAAACTATCTCTAAACATCCTGTTAGGATTTCAACTCTAACAGGGTGGAAATTCTAATAGAAATTATGGAAAATAAATGATTTAACATAGAATAACTACATTGATGCAAGCAGTACTAATGGCATATAAAATCACCTATGACCTGTGTTGTATTGCTGTGTTTACTTTGTTTTAGGCAAAGACAAAATGGCTATATAGCCTAATCACTTAATTGCACCCTGTTATGCTTCATTCCACCCTGCTAGGGAGACAAAATAAACACACATTCTATACATCTAATTGTTCCGTTATATTTTAAAGAATAAAACATTATAATGGAATAAGGTACATTTAGTGTCTAAGAAAATATGAATATTGTTAAACATTTACGTTATTAACATTCTGTGATATATATAGGGTGGAATAATGTCCGTTTATGTATGAACATTCCACTCATAATTATTGCTATTTAAGTGCCTGAGCTTGACCTTTGTATTTTCCTAAACATGTCACTATTCTGCTATAATGCTAAAAACATGAAAAATCCAAACTTTTTTTTTTTCTAACTCCAAAATGTTACCGCATAACAGGAATGACCCAACCATGATAAAACGCAACTTAGAGGATAACTTTAATTAGGTGTATTTTAGCACCTATTACAAAATAAAATAATCAAACAGCCAGGAATGTTTTGTTGTGTAGGCTATTATAACAAAAGCATGTTTAATCTACTCCACCCATTGACACTATAGAACGATATGTAAGGTTTACACCCAAGAAAGAAAATATGCGAATAAATAAATAAATAAATAAATAATTGCATTTTCTTTGAAATAGCAATATAATAATATAACTAATATATATGAGATCAAATAGTGATAACATTTAGCATTACTGTATGTCAAATACAATTGGCCAACAGAAAAATACCAATCATGGCCTACATAGTGTTCTGTATATAGATATACAGTAGCTTGCAATAGTTACAAAAAGGAGAAAGTCATGGTGCCCTACCCAGTCCATTAAGTCTTACAATCACAGTGAGATGAGAGCACAGACAGAATGATATAAGGAGGGGCTACAGTACACAATATGAGCCACCCTGATCAGAAATTGTGGCTGGTCATTACAATTACTACACATTATTTAACTGGAATTTTCTCTATTAAATGACAGATCAAGTTCACTTTTTATGCAATGCAGCACTCTTCAGTCATCATATAATTAACTTTACAATAATACTATCAACATCATTAAAACACAAACAGTAAATATATGTCAGACCAGTGGCCAAAATGTGCTCAGAAATTTCACCTATACGGTTCAGCATATGTTTGTTTGCTAAAAGAAAAAAAACCATTCAGAAATTCACTCATGAGTGCTTCTGTTAGATCATCTTTTGTATCAAGTTATGTGCAGATACAGGATGCAAAAAAAAGAAAAGAAAAAGAAAGCGATACTGCGAAATCTGACATTAATCTCAGTCTTGACCCCAGTGTCAGTCCACGTCTAGAACTCTTTGACATATTGCTTCTGTGAATTCAGAGCACTTAGCGTTTCCTCCCAAGTCTTTAGTGCGAACCTTTAAAGAGAGACAACATGAACAAAATAAATAGGGGAACAACACGCGGCCAAAGCAAGCAGAATGCTGACAGTTGTGGTATTTACCTTTTGGTCACGGATGGTGTCAAAGCAGGCAGTTTCAATGTTCTTGGCGTGGCCATGGAGACCCATGTGACGCAGCATCATAACCGCACTCAGCAGGAGAGCAGTGGGGTTGGCCATGTCTTTTCCTGCTATGTCTGGGGCAGTCCCATGAACCTGAAAGCAAGGCATTAAGATTAGTTAATTAATACAAATGTGAGAGTTAAACTCCTATATAAATGTTGTTTCAAATGTAGAGGGTAAAAGAAAAACATTGCGCTCACTGATTCAAAAATGGCTACACCATTACTGCCTATGTTGCCACTAGGTGTCACTCCAAGACCTCCAATCAATCCAGCACAAAGATCACTGCAACACAAAACAGCCACCTTACAGTCCATGCATTATGATATATTTTGCAGTAAAAAAGATATAATCCCATACAAATGGAAATTATATTTCTGCCTTCTTAAAAATATATACCACTTATTCATAATGTGATACGTTTGAGAACATTACAGTATGGTCGTGCAAAAATGTTTTATGTGAAAACCATATTACAATACATACTAAAAAAAAAAAGACAAAATAAATGTACCTCAGGATGTCACCATATAAGTTGGGCATTACTAGCACATCAAACTGTGTAGGATCTTGTACCATCTGTAAATGTGAAAAGAAATGGTTAAACCTACTGTACAGTATATCCTACACTATTAGAGCAGGGTACAGTCGCCTAGTGTTCCAATTGTAACTCGCAACAGAAAGGCAATGGGTTTGACTCTTGGCGTGGGCCCACCTAGAAGCATCCTTGAACAAGACTCATTTAAGGATCTGTTTAACCCCTACCTGCTCCAGTCCATAATTATTAATGTTCTTAAATTAAGTATGTAATTGTACTCCCTGTACGTTCATTTTGATAAAAGTTTTTACAGCAGTTAAGAAAACACAATTAGTTACTTACATTAAGACACACGGTATCCAGGTACATCTCAGTGAATTTCACATCTTTGTAGTTTTCAGCAGCCTCTCTGCATTTCCGAAGGAAGAGCCCATCTGACATGCGCCTGAAGATGAAGAGAGAGAGATGTTATAACTATATACTTAAAAATGAACCCATTACATTCAAGTCCATCTTACATAATATTGGCTTTATGAACAGCAGTGACACTAGCCCTCTGGTTATTTCTGGCGTATTCAAAAGCATACTCTGCAATGCGTTGACTGGCTTGTTCTGTAATGAGTTTAATACTCTGTACAACCCCATCAACAATCTGAAACACACATAATCAAAACACTGCAATCATGCCAAACACCTTCAATCCCAAGACAGGTAAATAAATCAAACTATAACCTCACCATTTTTACATATAATCTCTAAGAATAGTAATAACATAATAACACTGCAGTATGGACGGTTGGACATTAAGATGTATTTTACAACAGGGTGCTGTTTCTTACAACGTGTTCAATCCCACTGTATTCGCCCTCAGTGTTCTCCCGTATGGTGACAAGGTCAACATCGGTGTAAGGGGTCTTGTAGCCCTCCATGGAAACACAGGGGCGCACATTGGCATATAGATCAAATGTTTTTCTCAGCAAGAGGTTCATAGATGGGTGACCGGCAGCAATTGGTGTCTTCAGAGGTCCTGTGGATAAAAGGATTTCAAATGTTGTATCTGTGCTTTTACTGATTATATTGTAAGTATACAATACAGTATTTAGTACAAAGTATAAACTAAAAACTAACACATGGGAAGCCTTGGTTTCCCAGCTGTCTTTATTCTCCACTAAACAAAATGCACATATTAATTAATGGCTGTTAAAATAGCTGTGAATTAATGGATACATTTGTGGGAGTTAGGTCACTGTCACTCACTCTGCATGTACAGTAAGAGTAAA
The DNA here is from genome assembly GCA_027564795.1 of Aphredoderus sayanus. Lineage (NCBI taxonomy): Eukaryota > Metazoa > Chordata > Actinopteri > Percopsiformes > Aphredoderidae > Aphredoderus > Aphredoderus sayanus. Next base: position 2,031,277 of record JAODUG010000021.1, on the reverse strand, counting down.
TAACACTGATTACTACTTTTCAAATTACCTTTGAGGCCAATTTTATTTTTATCCATCGACTCTTTGGCATCAGGTGGAATCATCCACCTACCACCTGGCCCTTGGATGGCTGTAACATTTCTCTCTTCCCACTGAATAGGCGCCTAAATGAAGGGGTGCAGACAGGTGGAGAATAGTTTTACTGTATGACAGTAAAACTCATTCATACCATATTACACTGAATTCCCCTCAAATAACAACATTTAAAAAAATTGTGATTGTGGAAAAGTAATACCAAAAACAGTCTATAGTAATTCATTATTCTGCATGGCCTGTTATATAACCATTTATTTTTTCTCAATATTTTTGACATTTGATCTTTTATCACTAAATGAAGCTGATTTATTAGCTAACTTTAGCTGCTTCAAATATCTTCATGACTGCAGTAGATATCTCTGGACCGATTCCATCTCCAGGGATTAAGGTAACAGTCTGCATCTGTTACATAGAAAGAAAGAACAAACAATATGGTGGTCAAAATGTAGAAAGGCTTTCAACACAAATACTGATGAATAAAGAAGAAATAAAGCCATTCTTTAAAAGTTGTGTCTACTTTTACCCACTTTCGCAATATAAATAATCAAAACAGATGTACACTAAACATTTTTTTTTTTGGCTTTGTTCTGACATCTTTCATGTGGCATTCCATTACACATTTGGTTACATGTAATGTTTTATGATAAAATAACCAGAAATGGTGAATAAACAATATATTCTCTAATATGGTGTGCATGTGCTTTATCTTAGAAAATACTATTTCTAAAGTATAATACCTCACGCATGAATATTCTTTGTTGTGGGGTCTTCATAGCACCAGCTACTTGGGAGACCTGAAAGACACATAACAACGGGGGATTCAGGAAGACAATTACGCTTACTACTGTAGTTTACAATTTTCCATCCTCTTACTTCTTTAAGGAGTAATGGATTTCAATTTAAGGCTAATGTTTCTTTGTGTGATTTTGTGTGGAATGTATATCGATAAAGCAGGTTGAAATAAAATTACTCACATGCAACTATTGAACTATTAAAAGGAATACAAAATAAATTTATTTTTCATTATAATATATAATATAGTTTTATTTTGTTTTGAAAATGTGTTTTATTTTGGTTAAGATTAATGCAAAGAAAACACATGTTATACACTTACTGTATGCGACACCGCAGTCTGACTGCTCTTAAGAGTCTTAAATAATATTAACACATTATATGCCACACAGCCTAATATTGTATAATATTATTTTCTACATGGGACAATATATGCATTTGTGTTTAACACAAGAGTGTTTACACACCTGCGCTAGATGGTGAGGAACTTAAGACAGTAGAAACTATTTAAAACAGCAGGACATGTTTTCAGTTAAGCAATAAATGGCTATGGTTATTGTAGGCCTAGACATATTTCACATCTTGAGCAAAATAATCTATCTCTTGACAAAGTAAGTACAAATGTTTCTGCTTAATTTCACAGTGCAGCAGTTTATTTAGAATTAGATGTTTTGTAACAAGCGCTTGCATAAATATAAAGGCCTGAGCAAATTCTAATAACATGTATAACTATTTGTCACTGCCTAACTATATTACAATTTGGGACGCTAAATTACCCATTGTAAGTACATGGTTCATGGCATCATGTAGCAGCCAGCCTATCACTGCTATATCATTGCAGAAAACAGAAGGTCTACCTTAATATATTCAAACAAATCACAAAATGACGCTATAAATTGTATATAAGGATTGAGTGGGATTTATGGGAGCTAAGAAGAGGGAGACATATGAAATAAAAATTAAAGAGAGATCTTGATAATCAAATCCAATTAGCCCTAACAGTACGTTACTATACAGTACTGTAGCTAAATCATTTTATTGACTAGCACAAATGTAACCCAACTGATACAACGTAGTAATGCTTACTTCCTGTGGCTTCATTTGTTTATTGCCATTGCCGGACAACCCCAACTTTTTCAGTAGATCAGTAATCTGCGGATTTTAAATAAATATTAATACAGCGTTTGTTTAAATTGATCGCAACTTACATTAGCTTACAGTACACGGCACCACGCAAATACCTGTAGTGGCCACGTACTGTAGGCTAGCTAGGTACAACATAGCAAGTGCGTTCTGCTCTACGGTACCGGTACAGTAGACATGACAAGTAATTTGGCATGCTGCATGGTGATTGACATTAACGTTTTAGTAATTACTTCAAAGTAACAATATGCCTACCACCTACTACACTATATTAGCATCTACTTACTTACCGTAAACCTCCACGCGTTTCCAGCCATTGTAGTTCGCATGTACCACAGCAGCACGACTTTGAGTTTGATAGGCAAGAGGGATGCCTTTTCACAAAATTACCAGAAGAGGGTGCCGGATGCTTACAGTACTGTACTGCAATTACATCTCGGATCTCGACCTTGTGAGGAAACGAAGGACTAGCAGCACCATTATAGGCTAGCTACTGTACAAATAATAGTACAAAAAAATAGTACAAATAATAAAAAAACAGAATGATACATTACATTGCTGTAGGCTCTGTATTTTTTCCAGTTAATATACATGTCCATAATAAACATGAAGTTATAAAACAAGTAAGTACAAATAGCTTAAATTATCCTTCAGACTTTGCAAAAACTTTCTAACGCAAGCACACAATATGGTACAAATCAGATCCCAAAATGATCTGGCAATGCAAGATGGAAAAGCTTTGAATTGCAATAAAACCATTCAAACTCTAAAGCAGCATACTGTAGCTCTCTGCATAAATACATGCTAGGGCACAGTGCAAAACACACTGGGAGTAAACATGTTTACGGTATAAGCAGCCTGAGGGGTGTCCATAATGAAAAAACGTTTGAAACAACACATTTGCATCTCCCGAAACAATACTACATAGGTAGTTTCTACAGATGACTCAGAAGCATGTGACCTTATACCAGGTCAGACATTTGGATATAGCATTGTAATAAATAAATAAAAATACAGTACATCAGCCCATGACATTTTGTCTTTTCAGAAAAACATTTTGCAGAGTATGCTTAAATAGCCCTTCTCAAACCGCATACTGTTTTGGCTGTTTCTTTAGACTGAGAGATCTTTCAGTTTGTGAAATCACATGTGTTGCTCTGTTGTTGAGGAGTCTGCATTCGTGCAGAACATCTGTGTAAAGTAATGGAAACAGGCTATTAATAGGTCCATATCTAATTCAACTTCAACTCTACTTGAAACGTGATAATGGTTATATATAAAATGAAACCATACTGGGAAAACTCTTACCGCTGAACTGTTTGTAGGCTTCTTCAATAATAGCATTGTTTGACCTCTTTATCTCCCAATAATCATCTTCCACCCAAGGCTTGCAATCCATATGCTCTGGAAGTTGTCCATTCTTGGATAAACCAGCTGAAAAAATTATTGAGTTATGTTTTGTTAAATGTGACAAAATAATATAGAAAAATATTAATATATTTTAAGCACTACCAAATTGACCAGATCAAGAGACAGTACTGTAACTGTGACGGAAGTTACTGAACAACATGAATGAATATAGTATCTTAAAATGTACCTTTGATAGTATCATCAATGTCTTTGCAGAGTTGATATAAGTCACTCCCACGTCCAACTACTCTTTCACCTAGAAGTGGTGTGGAGAAAAATAGTTTACAGAATGACATCTACTAATACTTAGATAATGAATACATAATAGAAAAATCTGACGTACCATCTAGCACTTTCATGTTAGGAAACATCTCAAGAAGTACATTTTTATAAGATGCATTTCTGCACACTGAAAGAGGAGGACATACAGTAGGATCTCACTTTACTATATTCGTAGCACCGTACTTTATTTGAAACAATGAGACACTAAAATATACCTGGATTGGTGTAGTTATAAGTATTATCTTTCAGTCGTATATTCTCCAGCTTCCTCAAAGACTGAAGGCAGTGTAGGTTCTCAATACTGTTAAATGATAAAACAAATTATGTTTATGTTGCATTAGAACAGTTTCAAAAACAAGTACATTTTATGATATATGTAGAATAGTAATAAAACCCTGACAGTAGTGATAGATTCTCATTTCTTGGAATTAATCAGAATACAGAAATAAATAAATTATACCATACAGTTACCTGGATATACCATTACCGGCCACATTTAAGGTCTGTAAACTCTCACAACTGGAGAGGGGTTCTAAAATCAACAAAACAAATCTAAATATGTTTAAATGTAAGTTAAGTACAATTGATAAAAGAAAAAATTAAAAAAAATTAAAACACAGAAAGAAAATAAAAATCGGACATGAATTCTCACCTAAATTGGAAATCCTATTGGCAGAGACATTGAGTGCAACAAGAAGCCGAAGAGATGAGAGAGAAGCCAAGTTTGAGATGTTATTTCCTGAAAGATCAAGTCGCTCCAAATTTATACACTCCCCAATACATCCAAGATCATGTATTCCTATAGAAACAAACATAAAACAAAAATGTTTAACATAACTGTTTTCAATGCTTAAAGTATTCAGAAATTTTGATTTTAACTTACCAAGACCTCTGAATTTGAGAAACAATATGGACTCCAGATCAAATTCTCCTGTCCGTGATTTGAGTAAGACGGCAGTTATCTTTTCATAATCTCCATCTGGAAAGACATGATGCAGTGTTGAAAGGCAGTACTAAATCTGATTTCTTATTAGTCATTGCACCATAGCTGAAACAACTGTGAAAGGGGTCTTGCCTCTTATAGAGAGGTCTTGCCTCTTATATCGTGACAAGCTAGTCACATAAACATTGGTAGATTTGTACCAATTTAAAAAAAAAAGTGCAGTTTTTATCTTTTTCTGTTATGCTTTTTTCCATGAATATAAGGATGGGTAGCTTTTTCCTCTAGAAAACAGCCAACATCTAGGTTTATAGATAGCCCAGTGCAACCAATCGCTTCATTGTCATAACAACATGACAACTTCATATGTAGGCCAATTTAGTAATTTAAAATAAAAAGTATATATACTTTATGAAATGGTGGGTGTTTGGGATAACATAGTATAATATTGATGTCATATAGTTTTAATACACTGTTGTAGGCTTCTGTGTAATCTCTGCGTACTGTATCTCCTGCAGGCATAGAACTCTATATATTAACAGGCAGACAGTTGATAATGTTAGTAGCACCTTAGCTGTCACTCAACATCGTGGTCAATTTATTCCCCATCATGATAGAGATGGAGGGGTGAAATGAAAATTGGGCATTTATTGGGTCATGGTCGTCTTCTTTCTGTGTGTTTATCAATACTGTAAATGATGCTAGCTACAACCAGTAGAAGCTAGCGTGAGCTGTGCTACAGTAGCATAATGGCATAGCAACAAGCCGTACTGTACAGTACATCACAACTTACCTTGGTCTCGCTTTGAGTCCATCCTTAGTTAGCAATTTAATAACCTGGAAAGCTACAGTACCTAATGTTTATAATCGAAAAGTTAGCCAAATGTGTTGTTTGGTTGGAGTTGTATTTAATGGGAATGCGACATTTGTGCAGGACACGCAGCAGCTATACTATGCAGTCAAGTGAGCCGCTTTTAGTGAAAATACGACTACAGCCGGGCTGGAAATCGAATGCTACTGCGCGCTATTACTGTAAATGGCCTCAACTTCCACTAGCCTCTACTTAACTGTACGCAACAACGCGGACGTTGTGGGTTTTAGCTGTAGTGGCCAGCTGTTCTCGACTTTCATCTTCCTAAACTGTCCACAGTAGGCGACAGTGCTACAAGTAGTATACTAGTGTTTTAACCATGTTTTAACCTCTGTGTTTAACAAAAGCTTGGTCTCGTTTTTCAACCCACGTGACATGAATGGTGGTGGTTGGTTGTGTGCTTCCAGACCGTTCCAGACTTCAGACGCCACCTGTAGTTAAAATATATAAAAGCTTGTCTTAACTTTACTCAGGCAATGGACAGCGACTGGTGCTGAAGCTGTGAACCCGTGTCTACTTGTAGAAACCTACGCTCTATTTTTTTTACAGTTCGGCGATTGCTTTTATGAATCAATTTAAATACGCATTTGCACTACAAGAAGACATATCTCTCAAAGAAAAGAAAAGATTCCGGTTGCAGCGGGGTCTTTAAATGCAGCCACATGCAGCACATGTTCTTACATTTAAGAAAGCGATATTTGTGATTTGTATGTAATGAATCTGTACAAGCAGGAAATTACTGCAAGATGGGTAATAAGCAAACCATTTTTACCGATGAGCAACTTGATGCATATCAGGTAAGTTTGTTTCTTTTTTCTTTTTTTTTAAATGTGATTTATAATAAACGTCTGAATTCTATAGTCTTAATAATTAGTAAATAAAAAGATGAACACCACATAAATTAAATAATGGGCCGTGCAAGGTAATTGCTTAACTAAAATATTGCCAAACTGAACAGTTTTTCTAGCGCATTAATTTGAAATTATATTTCCAAGCTCAATGTCTATTTGGCAAAACAAAGCATGCAACACGTTAAACCAAGGTTTAGTGGTTTGTTGAAGTTCGTTGTCACTATAGGCTTAATATAATAGAGGGAATTGTTTGACTGACTGGCCGTCAGAATTACAAAATAAATGCATATTGAATTTTAAATATATACACATATATCTGCCTCTACACATAGCAATAGCAAGTTTTGGATTTTTATAATCTAAGGCTATATTTTTAAACCTAGATTCTTTATTGTCCTTTATAGAGAACATCTGTTGTCATATGGAGTCAGAGTTCACTGTGCTGCAACATATGCTTACATGTTCAAAATAGATACAAAACAGTAGTGCTGTGGCACAATGTGAGTAGACCAGCCATTTGTTTACTGTAACAATAGTCCTTATTGTCCCATGAAGCAATACCATCCCCGTCTGCACAGGTTTATCATGGGATTAGATGTGATTTAATAATTGATGTTAAACCGGTGTGATAGCATGCCTTGAAACCCTACCTTCAAGAGATCATTTTCTGCTAAGGGGCTTCTCTGGTTACTCCTGTTACACTAAACAGCACATAGTATATAGCCTGGATTTGATCAAAAACTGTTTCAAAACAACAACAAAACAGGAAAAACTGGGACATAAAATAAAATGTGGAAAGAATATGATAATTTTACAATTCACATGTAATTATAACAGCATGTATGTACACAGCAAACAACCAACTCCACAATTTTTGTCTTAAACTGGGTAGAGTAAGCACTATAATAAACAAAATAATGTTATTCTTGTCTTAGAGAGAGAGACTTTCGCTGGTTCATCAAGCAATTCCCAGCACATGGACGAGATCTAGGATTACATGGTACTGCACAAACAACACTATATGAGAAGCCTTCCTTAATGTAGGCCTTTTTCCTATTATTTAAGATTATAGTGCGATCAAATGAGTCATTTAAGTACGTAAGATAATGCAAAAACTAATTTGGTGATACAAAACATAATGGCGCAGAATTTTTCATTTGAACAGGAACTATGTACTCAACTATGTACTCTATACAGTACAATAGTTACAGTACTGTAATGTTTAGCTGGCTATAATCTTCTTACACGCTCGGCAGCGTAGAAACTATGAAAGGGCCTCCTGTAGGGCTGTTTGTCAATGTATGTGCTAACACATACAGGTCATTGTGTAAACAGCTACAGACAACTCCATGCTCATGTTCCCATGACTCGACTTGCAGCGATGCAGGCGACAATATTCTCATACCGCGTCATCAATGTACAGGAATCTGAGACTGAGACACATGAGCAGGGTTAGATGGCACAAGCACGTGTCATTTCTTGGAATACATATTGGCCGATGCACTGTGGAACATGTACAACCATCACAAATTATTTTGTAGCATCTTCTGGTAATAATACGTTAATTAATGTTATCACACTGTTCTGTCATCACAGGACTGCACTTTTTTCACACGCAAAGAAATCCTTCGGTAAGTGAAGCCTCAAAACCTCTATCTTCCATCTTTTGTAAACCATTTGTTTGTCTTCTTGCCCAAATAACACATGAATGACGTGTGTCAAGATGCCCTCAGATTCTCCCAGCCAGGGCAAGTCTGATGAAACACTGGCATATTGTGTTTGACATGGACAAATTAACCTAGACATGGAGCTTCTGTCCCTTGCTACTGATTTTAACATTAATAGGATAACTACCTTCAACCTTTTGGTGTTTATACAAGAATTATGCGCATTTATGGTTTAGCACCATAGCCTTACAGGCTTCATATGAGTGACTGCCTATCCAGTACAGTACATGTATGTGAAATAGCATTGCCAATATGGTCCAACAGGGTTTAATGTCTGGTGGAGGAAACAGGAGGAGCTGGCACACTGGCCTGTATCACTTTACCTGTCAGGAAACCTGATGCCTTAGATCAATTTAACACTCAGCTGCCATTATATACTGTTACTCAACATATTAAAACATTTTAATCATCATCAACTTATTACTAATATTTAGAAAATGTCAGTTGCCTTATATTCCACTATGATGGCCACCTTTTATTCCTGAGAATGCTTTCTTGTAGCATTTGCAACTTATAATCATTTGAGCTTCAGAGCTTAAAGATCTAGTATACAATAATGATGTTAGAAAAGCTCTAAAAGATTCTAAAGTATATGATGTTGCCTTTTTCAAGATTAGTTGATTAGACCTGCCCACCTACCTACAGTACATTTAGACTATAACTACATTATTATCTTATAACAATGATAACAACTGCAATTCTATTAGATAATATAATTGTTAATTATATTATCTATCCTAGTTGCGTTGGAGATAAGTAAAAATATTGTTCCTGTAAATGTGTTTGTGTTGTGGTACACCTGCATCATAGTTAATGTGTGTGCCCAGCCTACCAGCATCCATAAGCAGGAAGAACCCCTACCTGCTTCTTAATACTGTAACTTCACTCATTGTAAGTTGCATTGGACAAAAGCTTCTTCTTAAAGGTGTAATTGTCACAAAAATAAAACAACCAACTAAAATGACACCCTACCTACCTGCTCCTTTTATTATAGTCTTACACTTATTCTGAGGACATGTAACACAAATGCTAGACTTAAAATAGACATATTATCCTATATGATCATCAAAATGAAAATAATATATGAAAATAATTTAATAACAATAAATAACAAAATAATATTTCAGAAAATAATGGCTGTTCGTGCAGTTTCTTCTTCTCAATGACATAGAACTGGCTCACATACAGCACAGTAGATGCCAATGCCATTAGGGCACTGGAAATACAATTATAATTAGTATTAGTATTAGCACAGAGCTTAATGGAGTCCTACACTTTATGACCTAGCTTTTGTTCCCCAGCATGCACATACAGTACTGTATCATGGCATGTGATGTGAAGTTAAAAAAGGTTATTGTGAGGTAACTCTAAATCAATCATCAGTTGATTCAGTTATACAATAGAACGATTTAATTTAGTTTTAATTTAATGTAATGTGAACTGCTCGTTCTCTACTATACAATATACCATATGTTGTGTATACAGTATAAACATATAGATGCAGTATCAGCTATTTTTATTTTCTGACAGGCAATGTGCCAATGTGATGTGTGATGAAGCAATAACAAAGATTTGTTTTGATAATTACAATATATTTCTTCAAGGTTACATGGCCGGTACCATGAACTGGCTCCACATCTTGTGCCTATGGACTACACCAATGAGCCTGACTGTAAAGTACCGTTAGCTTTGATTGTCAACATGCCAGAGCTCAAGGTAATATTTAATGCCAAAATGTGCGAGTTTAATCAAAAACATTCAGATGTGGTCGACAGTAATATGTGGTTTGTGTGTCATAAACCAACAAGCATTTTATTTTATAGGAGAGAATGTATTTTTAAATGTCACAAAGTCTGTCACAAACGTACTGTACCATGATACTTGTTAATGCGTATTTACAATAAAACTACAATTAAATATTATAAATTTAATGCTTACTATTTCACAAGCATTTAATTATCTACTACACATATATTTAGTCTTGTTTTCCAAAATGATGTCCTTATAGAGCTTTCACATAATTACAGAATGCATAAAGGAACCTGAAGATTTTCCTAAATAACAAATGTACCCTGGCCACTGGCCAGATATGACACATTTTCCCTAAATCCTCAATTTCTACAAAATACATACTACACGTAAATTGGAAAGACAGCTGGGTTACGTCCGGGTTTTTTATGTCTAAGCTTCTGTCAAGGTTTTAACATTTACAGGCTACAGCCTTCAGAAGAAAAGTTCTAGTAAGCCATTCTACAAATACTACCTACTGTATCTTATTTTTGGTTATTATGGTTTGTGTTTAGTCATCTGATTGCCCTGGAAATGCAGAAGATATGGGTAAGAGTGGAAAAATGACAGCAAAGAGATGTACAGTACTTGGCTTCTAACTAAGTTCTAAACTATGCTAAGGAGACTTTTTTTTTGTTTATTTACGTTAACAATGCACAACAATGTTTTTTGCTATGGCTGTGACAATAAAAACATTTAATCAGCCAGATACATTATAACACAAAATCTTTCTGTGCAGGAAAACCCATTCCGGAACAGAATAGTGGAGTCATTCTCAGAGGATGGTTTGGGAAATCTCAGCTTCAATGACTTTGTGGATATGTTCTCTGTACTCAGTGAAATGGCCCCTAGAGAACTAAAGGCCATATATGCTTTCAAAATATATGGTAAACACAAATACTGTATGTTTTAATTTCTAATGATGACTTCCGTTTGCAAACTGTATGCTGTATGCTGTATGTGTGTGTGTGTGTGTGTGTGTGCGTGTGTGTGTGTGTGTGTATGTGTGTGTACTGTATACATTATAATTTTCTCATTTGGCTTTTCCCTAGATTACAATGTGGATAATTACCTGTGCAAGGAGGATTTGGAAAAGACTCTGAATAAGTTGACAAAAGAAGAGCTGACTCCTGAGGAGGTCGTCCTGGTATGTGAGAAAACCATTGAAGAAGCTGATTTGGATGGGGACAACAAACTCTCATTTGCTGACTTTGAGAACATGATCACCAGGGCTCCTGATTTTTTAAGGTATGCCAGCTCTGCTTCAGAAGCCTTGAGGTTCTACAAAGCATCTACATCAGTCTATTCATGAACAATGTAACACTACAAAGTTAAGGGATATTTCTGTTTCACTTTTCTCTTAAATTGTTTGACCCATAGCTTCATGAAAGAAGTGGTTCATCGGTTTTTATCAAATGATGACACTCCAAACCCATATGGTAGTGACCCATACAGTACCCAAAATGACAGTCAGCTGTTACACAGCTGACTTACCACTTACTCAATGACCCTTTGATGAACGACGTTCCTATTTAAATAGTTCCCTGCCATTTCCTCTCTCTTGCAGAGTTCAACTTCTGTATTCAAGTGTTGTACATATTTTTCACTAATACAATAGTAAGGGTTTGTTTCAGTCTTTAGCTTGATCATATTACAGGTGTTACAGTATATGTATGATGTACTAAGTTGTAGTTGGTTGTATATTTCAATACATGTTTAGCAAAATGTTATTGCTGTAAAGTATTCATGTCAGCTGCTGGCTTATTCAGCCCCTATTAAATACCTACTGTATGATGAGAAGTCCTCAAACTAAGCTATATACATTATTTAGCACACTGCTTTATGTTCTTATAAATTGCTTATACAAGATGAGAGTCAGCTGACAGAATTCTGTTTTTATTTTTATTTTATTCCAGTACCTTCCATATAAGAATCTGAAAGAGCTCCATTAATGGCTCCTCAGGTGAAGACCATATCCTGACTGCTAGTACCTGTCTTCATATCAAAAGCAACAATCTAGACCTCCACCATCTTGTACTTTGCCTCTTCTCAATGATCTTTTTCAACCAGAGACCATTATATTACTATAGATAAGACAGTATTCTCAGGGTTGTGGACTGGATATAACAAATTACTCTGTTTTATTATCTTTGGGGGGGAGTTCTACATTTTCTGGAAAAGTCAGGTATCGGCATGACCCATATAATCTTAGAATCTGGAGTCCTGAAATGTTTTACAAATATGGAATAGACAAAATTCTGCTTAATCTTTGTTGCGCATAAAATACCCCCAATGGACAGGTCAGGTTTATGGTGGAATAGAAGACACTTGAAGTGAAATAAAGCACAGCAAGAACACTAAGGGCATACAAATCCTCATATATAAGATATGCAAATATGTTGTTTTGTCTGTATGTTTTGTACTTTTGTTTTCACCTCAAGTAGCAAAACATTACAATTGTATTTTACTGTGCTAATTACGGTATATGAAGTGCTCTTTCATCTTCAGTCAATTACAGTATTAATATTTTACCTGTGGTCTATTCCTTTATATGTCTGTTACTCTGTGATCTGTATCTCTTGATAACAAATGTTAAAATATTTGATAATTATGGTATTTTGCTTGACTTTAAATAAAATTATTTTTGTTGTGTTTGTAGTGAATTGGTGTATAAGAATATTTTTTATTTCACAGAAGCATTTAGCCATAGCAGAAGTGAACAGCTCTAAAGTCTGATTAATGTAGTGGCAAAGAGTTTACAGGTACCACTTGTTTCAGTCTGAATAGTGTCTTTACATAGTGATCGTGTAATCAGTTCTTACAGGTAGTTCTCACAAATTAATAATGCCATACATACAGAGCCCTACCTGCTTCATATAATGTGTAATGCTGCTCACATTTTAAGATTTTTTGCTAAATGATCCAAATATGATAATTTGCTAAATGATCTTATTTTATAGATATGCTAGGAACAAAATATACCTACACATAAACAGTTTTAGAGTATATTATGTTATCCGGTTAACTGATGTACCCTTTATGAGATCAGTACTTCATGTTGATCGTGAGGCCTCTTTAATGACTTCCCTCACAGAGAACATCTGCTGATTCAGATTCCAGAAGGGCTGGTTCTGCAGGAATGTGATGTCTGGAGTGTATGGATGTAAAGTAGCTATTAAAAAGGAGGAGGGGTATTATACAAAACAGTACAAAACAGGTTTTGCCTATAGTTTTGGCCAACCCACGAACTCCCATTGTTTTGGCACTGCTGTCTGAGTTGTTATTTTGATATATATGGTAAACCATCATAAAAACAAATGACTCAGAATATGTTCTAGTGGGCCATGTTTAAATAACGAATCATGTTCAACTTCAAATGTATATCAGCCTGCACTATCAACATTTAAGTAAATATCCTCACCACTTTTAATATATATATGATTCAATTCAAATACACAGGTGTCATTTAAACATTGTGCTATTCACAGTGAAGCAATTACAATCTACTGTAAGAGTGCCAAACCATGTAATAAAAGTAGTAATATAAAATAATAATATGCATCCATAACCACAACTTCCTCTTTACAGCTGCCCAGGCTTGATGTCTTCATGCAAATTTTAAGTTTCCAGTTACCACTAACATATAGGTTTTGTTCTTTTGTTTAATTTCCACTGTAAGCATATTTATTTCGAGACAGCTCCTTTGCCCCATGAGATATTTACAGTCAACAAATAATAATCACTATCCAAAAGTGTGTGCTTTAGAATAACAAGATAAACAAAATATATAAAGATATAAATTGCTGTTGGTAATTCGTTAACTGTTAAAGTTAAGTGTTGTTATTGTTGTTGTTGTCAAGTTATCCACCAGTTATTTATATCTTCCACTTTACAGAAACTAATTGCATCTGCACTGTAAAATCGCTATATATTTGGTTGTTAGTTATCTGTGATGTTGGTTTTGGTTATATTGTACCTTAACATATTTCATGCAACTGTGTGATATAAACATCTGTTTGTCTGTTATTTGATCACAGGTTCATACAATAATTTTGTTAAAATAAACTTAAGATTTTAATTTCTGTTTTTTCAAATGTCAACGTACATTAATACAAATCAATTAATATTTGGATAACTGGATAACATAACAGTTACATAACTGTAACATATAACTTTAGTGATCATTGTACAGTGTCTATCAAGATACAGTATACAGTACACTGTATTGTCCATTAAGCAATTTAGATGGGCAGTTCGTAAGGTCATCACTTCCTCTTGATCTTAAACAATTTCACCTTGTTCATCTAAAGAAGGGGAATAAGTATATCATTAACAACAAAAGATAACACATAATTAAGGGGTATTGCGCTCTCTGTTTCAAACCAAAACAACAATGTGTTGGTAATGATGGCATCAGCCAAGAAGGTAATTACAGACAGAAACTGGAATAACTTACAGGTGTACTGTACGATAAGGTTATTCTCACTATGATAGTACTGTTTCTGGAAATCATTACTCACCTTTGTCCACATGGACGAGAGAGTGTGTTTAGGCCTCAGATCCTCCAGGGACGCATATGTGTCATTGTGAGCCTCAAGCATTGCTCCATTACCTGTGAAGCCTGTGCCATGTCTGGGCTTGTCTGGATGAGGCCTGCTTCCAGTAGCTTGACCGATGATCTCAGCATATATGGAATCACTGTCTGAGGTGAATGCGCTATTCTTCCTGGCACAGAGTGCACTATCAGGTCTGACGGCAAGGTGGTACACATCTTTATTACACAAATAGTCTAGGCTGTGACTGCTGGATGGTCTGCTGTCTGTCTGCTCCAGAGGACGGGTATAGCAACCGGCCTCTCTCTGTGATCTGGTTGACACTGTAGGTTGGGTGAGGGAAGAGCTTGAGGGAAGAGCTTGTTCTCTGAGCTTGTAAAACTGTTCTTCATCTGAGTTATTGTCCAGAAGAGGCAGAGATCTACTCTTAGAATCCAGCAGGCTCAGGCTGAGCTCAGAGTAGGTAGAGTCTACATCTGAAATAGGGATGCAATGTCTCATATCTTCCCTTAGATATGTCAGATGATGTGCCTGGGCCCTCTCTGGAGAACCTTCCTGGCAGCTGTGAGCACATACAGGAATCTCGTTGGCTCTGTTCTTATTTATTGGGGCATACAGTGATTTTTCCTTGCTAGAGCTATCGCGATCCAGGGAAACGCACTTCAGCAAAGCCGGCCGTTCCTGTTCAAATCAAACCAAATTGTTTAACTTTGTGACAAACGTTTGTGACAAACATGAGGTGTACAGTACTAACCTCAGTTGTACCACTGCTATCTGGCAGGGTTGTGAGAAGCTCTTCTGAGGTACTGCTAACATCCTGGCCCCCAGCTCTGACACAAAGCTCATGTCTTGGGTTATTGCTAATCTGGATGCTATCATAGAGCTCTTCAGTAGATTCCTGATAAAACCAAATACCAGTTAAAACATGTACCTCGACTCAACAATGCCTACTGTACCATAAATATCACAAGTATTTTTTCACCTCAAAACATGAAGACGTCAGATACTCCCCAAATGGCTGAATAGGGGTTTTCTTATAATATTCTATTAGCTCTGAGAGTGTATGATGTAGTTGTTTGTCTCCAGATACTACAAACTGTCCTGAATTGACTTGGTTGATCACAAAGTGTCGATACCGATCCTTGCCTCTGCAGGGTGAAACAAGGTAAATTGCAGTCAATCTTCTTTGCTCTATCTTATAACAATTAATGTATGTGTAAACCCAAACTCACTTGTAAGAGAGTATATAGCCAATGGCCTTATCACTAAGACGAACCAGGAAACAGCCAAGCTCCTTTTCTTGCAAGAGTTCCTCAGCATTCCTGAAGATAAACGTAGAGAACAATACGTTTCTTTTGATGTTGACCTCAGAATATTTTTATCAGAGCAGCATGTTCAAGGATTCTATTCTGCAAATCTTACAAAAAAACTAATTCTTCATATTCTACAATGTGAAAGGTGGCGGAGACCAGCATAAATGTTTTGAGGAATAGACCCAAACCACTTTCAGATGAATCTATAGAAAATTCTGTCACCTCTGTCTGCAGCTTTCAACTTATCATATACAATTTATTTGTACTACTTCAACATAAGAATAAATGTTTGCATTGATACATTTTCTGTGAAATTAGAAAGCCATTTCTCAAACATATCCATTAAGTATTTGAACCATGAGTTCAAATGCATTAAATTATTTGACATAAAACCAACATTAAATTATTTAATTATATTAGTATCATTAAATATTTGATGATAATAATGCAAATCAAATAAATGTAAACGTGACAATGATGTAAAGTTTAGTAGAGTTTACCTTCTGGTGATTACTCCATGGAACCATATGGGGAAAAAGCCATTATTGAGTATTAGTGGAATTTGTGTCTCTATAAACCACTTCAGTGCCAGATCCTTGAGTCCTTCTGCTGCGTCCTCTGCTGGGTATTCTATGTGAGATTCTCTTGGCTCCATCCTTGCCCAGTGCTATCCAGACCAAATAGAAACAAATCATTTATACAGATGTTTGATTAAACCTGACGCCTCTGACAGTAGCTTGACCACCTTATTTGCCTATTTTCCAATGTGTTTATGACAGAACAATGTCTATTCAATGCTAATTTCTGATTCTCCAGAAACCCCCTACAGAAACAGTAGGTGATTGTATATTGGGTTATTTATCACTTGCATTTAAATAGTATAAATTCAATTACATTGCCCTTGGGTGACTGTATCCGAAATCTTATCCAAGACAATAAATTATAATTCATTATTATGATTATTATTGATTATTATTATGATTATTGATTATTGTTGCTATTACTGTTTTAATTCCATTGATTGATAAGGTGTCATTTAGGAACAAATATATGAGTCATTAAAGCATAATACTGACTATTTTGACTTTACCTTGTGTTGAATCATGGAACAATGTGCCACTCGTTCGTTGTTCACTGGCCTTGTCCCCACGTTCCAGCTTTTCTCAGATTTAGATTTTAGTTTTAACAATAAGCCTAGTCTGAAGGTCCTTTTAATATCTACAAAAATAATTAAACCGATCAAATGATATAATAAGACTAAATTTTAAAATAAGAACAGCTAATGTGTTAAAGTGTAAGACATACCTGATGGTAAGATTAACCACTGGTGGTTTGAGCCTGTTGTCATTTTAGCAAACATTTAAATTAATCATCTAACTTCTGAACCATCTAAAGCCTCTGAAGAAGGATGTTTTGAAAGAGCAGAACACACAGTCTATAGACAGCTGACCTTTATAGTGTATGCCTAAAATGTTTCCATGAACTTGGAAAATGATAGCTAAGTGTAATGGCACCAGTTAATTTGCTTTTGCTTGAAAGAGAGAGCTGATTTCTCAACAAGCATGCATTTCCTGAGGAGGTATGGAAAGTAAACGGTATTGTGGTTTCTGTGCACACAATCATTCAAATGGTTTTGTTGTTTGGCAACGGGGGAGGGTTTACCAATAGCCTTGTGTCTGTTTATATATAGGCCTAGCTCAAGGAAACAATCTCCAATAACACAGCTTCTGCTTGTTCTCTGTTTGACTGACTCTCAAAATGCTGTTGGTTTACATTTTAAATTAGGAGCTTAAAACCTTTAAAAGCTCTTAACATGGAATGGATTAGGCTAATGTTAAAGAAAATAAAATTTAATCCTGTGACCTTGTATTTATGTTACCTCGTATTTTTCCAGTAATGGGCTATGGTTAGCCTATAGAATGATGTGTCTTTAGACATTTAAAAGTCTTTAATTAGATATCTTTTGTTAAAGCACACATATGCTACAATCCCAGCTGAATTAATTTGCTATAGCTAAATTATGTTTCCTCTGAATGTGAAAGCGGTTCCTTATACTAGACTACTTTAGACCAACAAAAATATGATCAACAATTAACTATTATTATTATTTTACAATTCGGCGCAAAGCACTAAAAAATACAATATCCAAATTTTAGATCCAAAACAGATTATTGTGACTCCAGTGGGGGTTGACTTAAGCAGGCATGCTCCTCTGGGGGAGTTAGGATAGGAGGTTTAACTGGGTCATGGATCATAGGTACTACATTTTTCCATATCTTGAAGAAACAGAAGTATTTGAGTGTGTGAAGTCATTATGATGGGTGTAGGATGGTCTAGTGGCCTGGGTGTTTGACTCCCAGCCGGAAGGTTGTGGGTTCAAGCCCCAGAGTTGCTGGACTACCTGCAAGCATCCTTGGGCAAGATGTCTAACCCAAATTGCTTCCAGTGGTTAGGTGATCCTTGCATTGCCATCGGTTTGTGAATGTCCAACTACTGACAAAATGTACTATATGTAAATCACTTTGGATTAAAGTGTCTGCCAAATGAATGATCATTGTGTTTGTAGAGCATATGTCTACTTTATGGAGAATACATAAAAGGATAGTCCTACACATTATGAAGGGTTAGCTTGCATTATAATATCCACATGACCCCATCTAGGATGAAAGCTATCAGAAACTTTAATCTCACTTTTTCAATATGATTATTATTTTATAGTTTTTTTGACTCATTTACATAATTTAAACTTTAAGACGATAATTGTTCAAAACGTTTTTTAAATGTGTTTCATACCGCCATCTGGCGGTAGGCTACCCAATACAAGTCTGATATTTACAACTACATTTACCATGATGCTTTTCTCCAACAAACAAGCAGTCATGCGGGTGGAAACATAAGTGTGCATCCGCTGTAGCACACGAAGAAAGTTCGAGGAAAGATGCATGAAGAGGATGGCAGAGAGGCAAATACTCCAACAATTACGCGGGTGCTGCCCTCCAAGTCGCTGGATATGCCCGAAGTTGATACAGCTAAGTGTCTGGTCCCAAAACTATGTGGCTTCTTAAACAAACTAGTTGGCAAGGGGCCTCTGAGGGGATACAAGCCTAGATGGTTTGTTTACGATCCGAGGAAATGTTATTTGTATTACTTCAAGACCAAACAAGATGCGTTACCCCTTGGGTACATCGAAATTGGCGATGCATCCTTCAGTTACGATGTTGAGGGAGAAGAGGGCCAGTTTGAAATACGCACTGCCGGGAAGGAATTTCTTCTGAAGGTAAGTAGCTACAAATCTTATACATAGCTCACAGTGCATTCTACCAGTGTGATTTGTATCTTACTTTTCCCAGAGAGCTGCAGACACGCCCATTTTTACAGGCGTACAGCCATGTGAGAAACATTGTTATATTGAGAAACAAAGTATGGCGTTATCATAGTTATTTGGTTATTAACACCCATATGTCCCCTGTTGGTTGACAATGTGGCTGTATAGGCTACATTACTGAGCGTGGTACCATTACTACATTTGTAATTAACGTCATCATGTGATTGTGAGACATACACTATCATGTGACTGTTAAAAGGCTATAACATAGGTAATATGACAAAAACCTGTGCTTTCACTTACCGTAGCCTACCTTCACCAGCTAGTTCCCCACTTTAACCGATTAATGCCTAAACAGCTTTCATGGCCCAAGCCTGGAACTGAGACTGAAACTATCATCTGTGCTCATTCACATGACATTATTATTATTATTACTATTATTATACTAAATGTAGCTGTCTGCTAGGAAGTATGTTTTTTTTTTTAGATCAATAGCAACAGCTTGCATGCTTTTAAATTCCACTCCCCTCATTTTCACATCAAGATGACATTCTGTCATTAGTAAGACATTTATTCCATATTGAATAAATGTCCCAATTAGGAAGTAACTATTACTGCAGAATGAAATGCAGATGAGACCCATTAGGCTTTGATTCATCCACGTTACAATACCCTACATCATCTGGGTGATTCACTTATGCGTCTGTTTGTTTGCAAGGCCCCAAACAGGCAGACGATGCTGTTCTGGCTTCAGCAGTTACAGCAGAAGCGCTGGGAGTACAGCAACATGCGGGGCTCTGGCCAGAGAGACAGCTGGAGCTCTCCAACACCGTTTTACCCTCACACAGGCCTGGTGGCCAAAGACAATGGTAGGCAAAGGGACTGACTGGGAAACCTGCATGCATCTGCACTCACTCATGCACACCCGCAAGCGCACGCACACACACACACACACACACACACACATACTGTATTCACATGTGTATGCATTCATGTTCCTTCTTGTATTTAGTCATCACATCTCTAAATGTGGCTGCCCGTGTAGGAATAATTAGATCAATATTTACTCAAGGATGCCAAATGGGCCATTGTTTAGTTTGTTGGCAGAGTCATGATTGAGAGAGAGAACTGCCAAATGAGTTACTGGATTGGACTTTGCCATTACAATGCAAATAATTATACATTATTTATAGTTTATTTATGTTTGTGTGTGTGTGTATGTA
>JAODUG010000021.1:2000009-2010884 GCA_027564795.1 Aphredoderus sayanus | reverse complement strand
ACCAAAACATGTTAAAGGTACACTCATTGATTGTGTTATAGCAGCCCCAGAAGTCTAGATTTCTGCCACAGCTCAGTTAAGGCTGATATATGCTTCTGTGTCGAATCTATGCCGTAGGCTCTACATATATCGACGGAGCTTGAAGCATAGCTTGATGCCGTCATGTACCTTGCCACCTGTACGCATTGACTGCGCATGCTAAGCCCGTCTATATGGAAATTAATGTCTGGTTAAGCTCCCAATATAAAATACAGTGTAAACAGCGAATCTCTTAGTTACACTGACATTGACCATGGGAAGCAATGATGATTGAAAATATAGGCTATTTATAAATGTCTCCTGATTGTATGTTCGCTGCCCGAACTACAAGTAAATCCCAATCTACTCATGAGTTAGGTTGCAGTCTAAAACATTTATTTCCAGGGAATCTCAGAACTATACCAGGACTGTCAAAGGGAAACGGCATGTACAGGACGTTGTTATAAACATCCCTAATTCCAAAGCACTCTGGCACAGTTGTTGCTATGTGTCGACGCGATGTGTAGTTACATTTTGGAGAGGTGTGCGTCAGGCTACAATGTAGCGTATTGCGTAGGGTACACGACTACAAGGACCCTACGGAGTAGCTATGTCGCAGAAGCATAAACTGGCCCTCACACACCTGTGGGTGGTGTGCGTCAAACATGACTTGTATGCTCTGTTTAGCAGGTGAACAATTACCTTGACTCAGATCCACATAGTAGCTCTTCTGTTGTCCATCGGCAGAGCTGACATTGAACTGGTAGAGCGCCCCCACCTGGCTGACTAAGGTTTCTGACAGCAACAGTTTCACAGCCTCGAGGAGGCCCTCCACGGAGCTAAAGAGGTGCCCAGCAGCCTGGGGAGCACTGCCGACCTCATCAGTAAAGGTCACATTGTCCTCTGAGGACAGATAATGTATTCAACTGTTTATTATACTAACATTGTGTTTGCTAATAAACAAACATGAAACACCATATTGAAAGTGCTACCTTTATGCGCCTGTGAAGGCCCACTGTTGTTCAAGAAGTGCATAGCCAGCTGTTGGATAGGGCCAGAGAGGCCCTCCAAGCCAGGCATCAAGGGTGGCATGATAAGGGGGCCCGGGGAGCCTTCTTCTGGGGCTTTCAGCAGGGAGCCCACCGTGAGCTCCACCCTGTCCACCTCCAACCCCCAGGGACGTGTCAGCTCATTGACGTCCACCTGGAAGTTAATCCAAGATTATATATATATTTCATAATCATGATAGTCTCAAAGGGCTGCATAGGCCCACATTTAACATGAGAACAAACAACCCCCCCCTTAACCTATTCCTCTCATTCCTCTGATTGGGCAAGAAAAACTTCCATTCAAACTGCTTGGGTATAAAAAGTGGAATAAACCTTGGTAACGGACCACAGGACAAGAACAATTCGCATTATACATTGGATAATTAAAAATGGTAATAGCAAGTCCAGTGTAAAAACAAGAACACCACATGAGGATGTGACCGGCCCCAGTTATGGCTAAGTCTGTAGTGAGACAGAAGACCGCTGTGACCAGACAGTGCTACATACTCATGGTGGTGAGACCTACACTGTACCGTGACCTCACCCCAAGATGTTCCCCCAGTTTGACTCGCTCAGTTTGGATCTCCCTGACCGTCCTCTTGCCCAGGCTATGGGTCATAGCCTTCTGGGCAGTCAGCCTGGTGGATGCGTTGAGGTCCTGGACAGCCACCACGGACATGACAGGATTCCAGATCCTGAACTGGATGTCCGCTCCCACTGACAACACACCGCCATCTCGTGTCATCACCTGTGTAGGGGAGTGGGGAGTCGGGACAGGGCAGGTCAGATCATTACACCATATGTTGTTTTTTATTTACAACACTTGGCAGGTGCTTTTATTTAAAGTAAGTTAAAGCTGAAGCTGAATAGGTCATACATCAGTCAATGTAAACACTTACAGAACACTTAAGAAGAATAATGGCATCAGCAAGTGATCAGTGGTAACTTAATATATTAACTTGCATATATATATATATAACTTACACTTCATATTACCATTCAATAATCAATAACAGCCAAAATATCAGCAAAGTGCTTAAACCTTCTTGAGGTTTAAGCACCTTAAGATGCCAGAAGACTGAAGATAAAGAATCACCATATAGGCCCAAAAGAATGCCATTGTACCTGGCAGGGAGGGATGTTGAATGCACGTGTTCGCAGGTCTACTCTCTGCCACTGGTCTATCAGTGGCAACACAAAGACTACCCCAGGCCCCTTTGGAGGACCAACTCTGCCCAGGCGAAAAACAACAATCCTCTGGTAATTAGGAACCACCTGCAAATAGGTTTAGAAATAGAAATGATGAACAACCCGGAAAAGCCAGTAATGTCTGAATTAGGAGTATCTCACATAACCATACTGACTTACTTTGAGCACAAACCATCCTGAAATGGGGAAACTTATAATGGTACAGCTATAGACCAGTAAAGTGATGATCACATTGCAAATCCACGATAGCCATCCTTGGGAAGCATCTTTAAATAAGTGAGCAAAGGATTAGTTACAATAGTAGTATCACTGCCATATGATACACCAAACCGAATCCACGTGTATTATTAACTTAAGTAAATACTTAGTGTATATCTTTACTTAGAAAAGATATACAGTCGCACAAGAAACTTGACCATCTGAAATATCTCAAGTAGGCCACCACTATTTCAGATGGCCTGCCTCCAACTTTACACATCAAAATACTCTACTTGCATAAAGAAAACTCATTTTCCCCCTACCAGTAAAGTCGTTGTCGAGGACACGGGGTATGTAGTCAAATACATTTCCTTTGTGTTTAGGGGGTATGAAGTCCTTTATGTCTACAAAAAAACCTGGACTATTTGTTGTGAATAATTGATGTTGCAGGGGGTGGTATTGGTAGCTCGTTGATTTGCCAAACATTGTCACAAAAATATTAAAATTGACTTAGCTAAAATCATGAAAGTACTATGTACATGCAAAAACCGTGTCACTGTCAGCATTGTTTGTTTACTTGTGTTTCCGCAGCTCAGTTTCTTATTCAGTTTATTTTTCAGTGTGAGCACTATCGCCTCCAAATGGTTTGGAGTGTGAACACACTAAAATAGCTGCAAAACATATATATATATATATATATATATATATATAGTTATATATTTGTTACACACACAACCATATGATCAGGGTGGTCTCGCGACCAAAGTATTAGTACTACTACACGAGAAAACAATGCATCGCATTTAATTTCCATATTTGAAATCTTCCGTACTGTAATTGGTCATCCAAATCAAAGTGAAAAGAAGAGAACATCACTGAACAGAACACCATTGTATTACCGGTACACTTGCAGATAATAACAGGAAGTTATCATGCACAATGTCTGCAGTGGCAGAAACATTAAAAGAGCTATTAAGAACATAGTGCAGTTCATCTCCCGTACACTAATATGCAGTTAGCTTTAGTGCTGTTTTAGTTTTGTTTATTGGGTTTGTTGGGTTTAAATACATAGGGCGCCATCTTGTGTATCTGACGTGTGGTGCAGAAAGTTATTGTAAATAAGGAAAAAATACAGTATTTAATTGTTTAAATTAAATACCACAAGAAAAGCCCGTATTTATTTAGTACAAAACACCTTATTTTTACACACATTTTCATTCAAATTATACAGTAATATGCTTACTTCCTCACATTTATTTAGGTAATTCATTTTTACATAAGCAGTGTTTTGTGATACAATTCTAAATAAAACATTCTGTTAAAAACAAGTATTCATTTACTTATTTCATTTCAAACGTGGCATAGAAAAAAATTGTGTTGAGGATTGTCTAGTTTTTGAACATATCACACAGTAGCTTCTCCATGGGTGTGTTGCCAATGGTCCTATGAAAAAACAATTGCTCTATTGTGTCAGGGCTTACAAAGTGGAGGGATGGCAGCAACAGTAAGAGTTTCCCAAACCTTAATGGGCAAGAATGAAGAGAGAAGTCAGTAACTGTTGATGCTGTCATCACTGAAGTAGGATATCACAGCAAGAGTACAGGGGGTAGAGGCAGGCCTACCTTGCACTCTGACTGGAGTATATGGAATGGATATGCTGACCCAACAACACCTGCGACTGGTCCTGGAGGTTCCCCACCTGCTCTGGGTCCCTCAGACCACGTGTCTCTGCTCCAGAAAGTTGACAAATTAGTTATAACTAGCCTGTTCCCTGGGAAATACTTAACAGTAATCTCATATCTTACCTGGTTTGAACAACACAATCGCCTTTAAACAGGAAAACTCTGTGGGGTCAACAGCCAGGGCCTTGAAGCGGCTAAAGACCTCTTCTATGATGCGCAGGTCAGCCGCAGGGAGGCTGACTTTGGACTGCTGGGCAGGTGAAAGGTCTGGCAGAGACAGCAGAGTACAGTTGCCCAGTGGCAGAGACCACTGGATCGCACACAGCAGAAACATCTCGTTCCAAGCTTCCTCCAGAAGAATCACCTGGTTAATACATAGACCTATAAATACAAGCCCTTCCATGCATCTGTATTTCTAATATGAAATAATTATGAATAGGCTGTTACTGTTTGCATTATGTACATGTATAAGAGGTGTAATCAAGTCAAGATTGGTGAAGTACCCAGTCAACTCTGTCATTAGTGGTAACCATTGAACATTTTTATTTGCTTGAAATATCTAGGTTTACAATAGTATAGTTATAAATATTGTATAAATGTTGTTTTCAGTATACATAGTCTCAAGTTATTAACTTGAAAACCAAGTCAAATCAGAAATAGCCCAATCAAAATTTTATAAAAATAAATAAAAACAAATGTAATTTCGATTTAGAAAAATAGAAATACAGGTACTATCAATTTTCTCTCACCTGGTCTCTGAATGGAAGGTGAGAAAAGGCCGGCAGGTTCTTTGCCCATTTGACCGACATGAAAAGGAGATGCGCAGATGTCTCGTACATGCTCTCAGGACTGCTGGAGGTGCAGGGGAAGATGCGAAAGCCCAATGTGACCCTCTCCCTGTCATGTGACCCGCTCTCGTCAGCTGTCATATCAGTGTTCTCTCCCACTGTGAAGGAAAAAGTGTCATTCTGTCATGTTGTTTGATTTAGCTAAGTTTGTTGTTGTTTGTTTGTCATTCACAGCAAAACTTCAGTAGCACACAATAAATCACTTTCATTTCTTTAATATATTTTAGAATAAAAACAAATAAAACAGCATTACCAAAGAAACTGCGAACCCAATTGAATTTTACATTTTAGTTAACAGCATTTAGCAGACAAATGTATTCAAAGTAACTTTGTCAATAGCTAAATAAGTCGTACACTAGTACTGACAGCCAATTTCTGTTAGAATAGTGACAGCAGCATGTCATTCATTTCTCAAAAGGAATTTCTAACAAAGTGCTTGTGTAGGACCTGACTCAAATCAAGACAAATGAGAGAATTAGATGCCCAAATGCTCAAATTCCCTCAATGTAGACTGAATTTGTTTACAACACAATAAACCATAATGAATGTCCTTGGTATTTAGTAATGTCTGACTACAATCTACATAGGAGTCTACAGTACATGTTTTAATACACATGCCCGTCTATGATAGCCTACAGGTCTTACCGTCCTGGCTCTCCAGCTTATCACTGGGCCCTGCAGTCTTCAAACTGACCGTGAGACGTTGGTGGTTCTCGGGACTGCGGGGCCGTGCGGGGACAGGAGGGCAGACAGAAGAGCACACCAGACTGGTAACTGTGTTGGTGGCAAAAGAGGTGGGAGCCTGTGTGCTCACCAGGTGCCGATCCCTCCCAGGCTGCATCAGGCAGTTCGGATTGACCTGCGATGAGCTCCGAGGCTGTCGCTCATTCTGCACCGCTGTAAGGCCACACAGAGGTGCACTTTGTTAGTTGATGTGCTTGATAGTGTAACGGTGGCCAGCTGGTAGCTGTGCAGTGTTAAGCCTCACTCTCCGACACCTCATAGGACGCTCTGGCGATTCATGCTAGAGCCCATTGGGTTTTAACGTGTCTTGTAGGAGCGACTGCTCTCTACGTGGGAGAGCCGGGTTCAAGTCCTGGTCTGAACGAGCCCGGTTACAATAGCGCTAGGGTTGTTGGTGTAGACAGTATGAGTGCATCATGGTTTCAGGTGCCACCTGCAGCCTCATACCTGAACTGCAGGCCACTCAACACCCTTTTCTACAGGTTTTGTTTTGAAAACCTTTTGGGTTTCTTAGTGCAGTTGTATGTAGTCCTATAGTCGGTAGGCCTCTATAGGTCTATTGTGTCCCAGACCATATTCTTTTCATATAAAAGCGCTTGAACCTATATGCCATCCATAGTGGCATTTTAGCTATGATTTAACATGTAACACCAAGTGCTTCATTAAAAACAATAAATAATAATTATACCACCCTATGTAACACCCATCATCCCAACCCTCCAATCACAAACAAGCACCAGGGAAAACATAAAATCAAGCCCAAACATCCGGAGTCCCATCCCCGCCATCCCCGAAACACTAAAAATCCGGAGACCCCAGACACACTCCCCAACCACTTTAATCTCAGTCAGAGACCAAAGACAATGAAGGAAGCCACACCCCAGAAGCACTAAATAACCCAATCCACTCACACCTCCCAGAAACTCCGATGCTCTATCCCCGACCAGTAAACAGAAAGAATGGAGAAATGGTTTCAGTCCCTCAAAGCCGGAAAAAACAGCTTATACATTTTACTCTATTGTTACATTATTATTTTACTCACCATCTTTATTCATGCCTGCTTGGAGGCATCTCGTTAATCGACAAGCTTGGCATTGGTTGCGATTAGCCTTGTCAACAGGACACCTACCATTACCAGCCTGGCACCTAATGCGTGACAATGACAACCGATTCAAACATCATACTGAACACATAGAATGAAACAGTGTTCAAACTGCTTGATCAACTGTAAGTCTGGTTTCACCAATATTAATAACTGAAGTTCTCTTTGTAGATTTTGTAGATTGTCCTCACCTGTAGATCAGCTTTCGTCTCACACTGCGTTTGAAGAAGCCACTACAACCATTACAGGCATAGATGCCATAGTGTTTACCGCTGCTTGAGTCAGCACACACTTTACAAAGCAACCCTTGACCAAATTCTTTCCCTTGGGTAGAAGAATAGAACAGCAGAGAACACAATAGCATTTAACAGAATATGATACAGGTGGCCATTGATCTTTGTTATTTAATGTAATATTTAGATTTGATAGCTGACCTGTTTGAATTTCATCTGTGGTATGTTGTCTTGGGTCTCGCTCAGAAGGTGTTCTCATTTCCAACAGGTGCTCCTCCATTGTATACTTTCTTGATTATTATATATTGTTTCTCTTCTTTCTTTAATGTGTTCGGTTCCTGCACTGGTTGCTGGAATAGTGATAGACAGCCAACTCTTCTTTCTTTTTCCAGACTGAGTCTGTTGGCCTATGCCGTCTGTAAACCCTCCATACAAACACAAGAAGATTAGCACTAAGAGCTGTGTAAGCAAATGCTGATTTGTCATCCTTGTAATCTTTACTACCCATAAGGATGAATCAATCAGTCACACTGCTTGAAAGAAGACCAGGCACAACAATAAAAATAAAAAATAAAAAAAGCTCTTCTTCAGCACATCTCACATAAAAGGCATGTGGTTTATGACCTAATTATAAATATTTTAAATATTTCTGTGATGCATGCTCTTACTTTACTGTATGATGGTTAGAAATGCCTCAAGTGATTAGCTAATGTTACATTTAAACATTTTAATTACACCTGGAATTGTTAAATTGCTGCTTCCTTTTTCATTAGGTATTGAACAACAACACACCATGTGACTTCAGGCACCTCAAATCAGCAAAGTAGCTTATACTAACATGAATGTGGTCCGCCTATGTGAGAGGGATCTTGGAAGGGGGTAATGAGAAGAAAAACAATTAGCACTGAGATTGAAAGAGCAGTTACGACTTGACCCCTAAGGCAATCTTTATGCCATAATGCTGGCTCCTCTCTGAATGCTCAGTCTACCTAATTAGCGGGAAGACAGTGATTTGCTTATTTCTTAGTGGATTTATCACATTCCACAGTGCAAGATCAGAAAGAAACTCTGGAGCCAGCGACCACATTGCTTGCTGTTGTATAATACTGCAACACTAAAAAGCTATAACTGCCACTGAAGAGTGTATTCTAGGGCATCTCTCTTGATTTATGAAGGCCACTTTGTATTAAAAGCAGTGTGCAAATTTAAGATAAACCAAGTAGTCAAATGTACAATTATGATGACCTGACAATGAGTGTGTAAGGCTTTATACAAATATGAACTACTATAATCTTAATATGCTAACGGAACTGAGGTTCAGTTTATTATTATATTATATTATTAAATCCAGTATTGTGATTATTGGTTGTACAGTTTAATATTAAAAATGCATTATCATGCACTTCAGTTTTACTGGAACAAGCAGGTACTTTATCCCCAATATTGTCCTGACATTAAGGTGTGTGGGTAACCAAGGTAGTGTGTAAGGTTCAGTTTGAGTGGGAACAGGACTGAGGTGTCAGCACTATGCCCTCAGGAGATTGCCCCCTCCAGCCATCTGCTGCCTGCCACCATTGTAATCCACACACTGAGAAAATCCATTGTCCGACTTCCTATCAACTAATTCTAATTAACAACACGTACAGACCGAAATGATTGGCAATTTATTTATTTGTAATATGAGCTTTTATAACTGTATGGGGACAAATCTAATATAAGATAAGATACTCCCTGACTATAGTTTATTTTACTTATAAACTCACAGTATCTTTCCTTTTTTCCATGTAAATAAGATTGTCAACAGCAAAGAGAAAATGTATTAAAACTACTTTGCCAATAGCATGGCCAGAACCAGGCCTGCTTACAATTGGGCTGTTGTAGACATTCTGTTTTCAATAATATTTTTTATATTATCAATATCTTCATCAGGGAAGTAACTTAAAATGTTTCCTTACACATTTAATGTTTAGCTGTTATTAGCACTGTTATATAATAGTGAATAGTTATAGTATAATAGTTATATTATACTTTATATTTATGTCCAGATAATGATGTGGTGGTGAGATAACAAGATCATCAAAAGGGGCTTTATATTTTTTAATGGAAAAAAGGTTATATATTAACATTTTGAATAAATTATGTGTATATAAATCTTTACAAATCCAAATGCAATGCAGCAGTTGATTTTAAGCAAATTAAAGGCATAGTCCTACATTTTAACAGTATATATGTTCTGCCCCAGCTCATTGTTTGAAGCACTGAGCATGTAGCGTCAATGCTGGAGATGGTTAGGAGAGGAGCAGAGTCACATCAGGGTCACATCAGTCAGGTGTGGGAGGGACATGTGCTCTGAGCTTCAAACCAAGAGGCTTTCGTATTGCTGCGGTGTCCCTTCCAGGGGTGTATCCCATTCCCTTTAATGCAAAATATGAAAACCACCACTGCAGTACCTATAACATATTAATGAAAATGTTGTCATTATTATTACATTACAATGAGATTGTCCTTGAGCACATTTCAGTGCAAACTCCTATTCTTTAAAAAAAAAAAGGTATAGTAAGTCCTTATCAAGAACGCTTGCTAAATCTGAGCTCAAATCCAAACAAAAACAACTTCAATACATATGGATGCTCCCTCAAAAGCAGCACCCCACACACTGGAAACACATTGTGCAGACTAGGATATTGTTATTGTGTGCAGTCTGCACCAGATTTTTTCAGCACACACAGAGAATGGTTAGCTGCCAGGAGATATTTCGTGAATTTGATTGTGACAAAAAAAGTGTATTAGTTTAGAAACACCCAAATGAGCACCACTTGCACATATTAGAAAACTACTAAATAGCCACTGAATTTACATAGTTGAGGCTATACTTTTAACTTTTGACTTACTTATTTTGCCAATGTAATACACCAAAAGTCTTCAGACACCCTGATATTCATGTTTGCAGTGGCCAACATAGAGAGGCTCTGCCTGGATACCACGCCTTGAAAAGAAAGATAAGCAGTAAAATGTTTGTCTTTGATTTATTCAGCTAGCAGGAGCATATTGGACAAGATTAGCAGGAGAGAGATTTTTGATTGACAGCATAAACAGAATTATAACTGTCTGGAGGAGATAATTATTGTAAAAGGGTGTCAACAGATAATGGTTTTATTCTGGAAATAGTTTAGAAATGTAAAAATGCAGGACAGTACAATTCTCTTTAACTGTACCTCAAGGTTTAGGCCATTAAAGGTAATTTTTGTTTTCTCCTCTGTTAATGGGAAGTTTGGCCAACCTTTATTTGTTGCAGTAATCTTTTATTTGAACAGAGCCATACGGTGAGCAACGGCTCTTTTATAGATCAAGTTAAACAAGAAGTTAGGAAAAGAAAATCTGTTAGAAAAGGGTCCTACCTCAACAGTGTGCAGCGGAATTCCTCCAGACGAGGGAATGCTTTTTCAACACTTGAGGTCTGCTTCTCATTGCTCCAAAGCCTTTCTGCTGCAGCGCTTGCTCTCGGCCTTGGGGACACAACCAAAAGGAGTCAGTTAAAGTACAGTAGTCTTTAGCCCAATAAAAAGGTGCAACAGCTCAGTTGGTACAGCTACAGCTACATGCTGACTCAGGTTCTGGTTTAGTTTCTTGCTCTTTTCTTGTACCATAGGCGTGGCGAGAGGTTGGCGGCGTCGACATATTCCCCCCACATGCAGACCTCACCGCCAATCACCAGCTCCTTCTGGTGCTCGGTACCTGGGAAGTAAATGTAACAATGTACAGTCAATTAAATACAGTGTGTGTATATGTGTA
>JAODUG010000021.1:1976993-1999909 GCA_027564795.1 Aphredoderus sayanus | reverse complement strand
TGTATATGTGTACTGTATATGTGTATACATACACTGTTATAATGCTGTAATATACGGTATATAGCTAAACATTTAGGTGGGTAACTAAAACATGAACACACTAGTTTTTACTTTTTGTAACATTATAAATAACCAATACAAGTCAGATTCAGATACATTGAACACAACACTGCAACTCACAACTTAAATACACTAACAAAGCTTAATCTTTTTGTTTTATATACCTAGTGATCAGTGTCTTCACTCAAAATGTATTGCAAATAAATAATGAACAGGTACTGATTCCTCTGGCAGAAATCACCACCCTTCACTATCATCTTGCAATTATCATATTCAATACATATTAATGTGTTATGTGGTCGTTTTGTAGTATAATCCACAAACACAAGCAGGACACTGTTGAGCCATGGAGCAGGTTATATTATACAATCAAACTGCTGAACCTGGCATTTCCTTCATACACTTTTGAAAAGACACTTACATTGATTGGTCTAGTCAGGCACCCCTACAATAATTGTCTATTCTATTTAGAAGACATAAAGCTTTACTTAAACAAATGTTATAAAAAGGACATACTGTAATAAAGCATGGTTAGTAATGAAGACACTGCAACTGTTCACTGCAACATTTCTGCCCCTGACCCTTGAAAGCAAGAGGCCACACTGTGTAATAGCGGGCCCAGTTGTGCGTAGGTCCTGGCTGGTCCAGATACCACGGAGAGGCCAGAATCACTCTCAGCCCTGCCTTAGTCACCCTGCGCACCTCACACAGGTAACAGCCATCTTTCCAGATCTCCACTACTGACAGAGAACTGTGCTGCAAAGCAAACCTCAGGTCTGTTAAACACACAGAAACTTCTAAATATAAAAGACAATTGTGTCACAGTCCATGTGAACTGTGTGTTAATATGATGCTTGAGTGTTCTTACCCGTTTATGGTAGTCAAACATGTCTTGCCACACAACAGATGTCTTGTTGAATTGTGAAGTCATGTTTACTATGCTGGTAAAACAGAATTCACCTTTTAAGAATCAGCATTAATGAATCACAGAAATGCACCACAAGCTAAGCTCTTGCTTGCGTGGTCTAGATTTGCATCCTTTATATTAATGTGTTCCTTTCCTGTGTGTGTTCTTACTTCTCCATGTAGTATGATTCCAGTTTGGCATAATCATTTCCAAATCCCATTTTTTGCATGAATATCTTGATTTCAGGATTAGACTTCCTGATGGAAACACATTGCACTGGTCTTAAACACTAGCATAGTGTGCTGAAATATAATTTCCAAATGAGCTAAATCTGACTTAAGGTTACCAGCAGGTGAAGTCCACTTCATCTCCACCCAGGTGTATATATGAATCGGGGAACACTGAAGACACTTCTTTCAAAAGCTTGGCCATAAACTGATAAGTTGAGGTTAATGTTGGGTTAATGGGCCCAAAGGTACTTAAAGGGGTTCCTCCTCTGTAGCATGGAGTCAACAGGTTGGATTGCCCTAGAGAGAAAAATAAATTGATGACTTTAATTAAGTCATGTTGGTTAACAAAGTATACCAACAATGAGGATTCAGTAGACACCAATTTTTATTTCCACTCTTTGTTGGCAGGTGTGTTGAATACTGATGTGTGGAATACTCCAATGTATAGTACCAAACACATACTATTTAAATGAAACCTTCCCTCCTAAAACACAGCTGTACCTTTGCCCCATGACTGGGTGTGGCCGGGGGAATCAAACTCGGGAAGAACTCTGATTCCTCGTAACCTGGCGTGTGAGACCACCCTTCTAACATCTGACTGTGTGTAGATGTGAGTCGTTGGGTGGAAAGCTCCCTTCAGTAAATCAGAGCCAGACATTTTATTTTACCAGATGGTGTTATTCAGTCATTTCATTGTACATATTAAATATGTCCCCTTCTTACAACAACAATTGCAACAAACAATCATATTATTATTTATTATCATTTAATGTGCATTAATTATCAATTATTACACAACACTAGATGTGATTTACTCTCTACAGCTAAAATATGCTGCTTCATTTCAGACCCTTAATTTAACACACAGCTCACTGTTTATATTTTTAATACAACTGTGGCGGAAGGGTAGAAAGGAGTGTCAGGCACTGAGGTAAAACAGGGACATCTACTGTGGTTTTCAAACTAAAACCACAATATTTTCAACCATATAACCTGAGGAGGATACTGTACCTGTTATGACAGCCATGCTATTCTCTTGTCTTACCTTACTGCTGAGGCTAGGGAAGGTATAGCTCTGGTAAGGGAAGGAAGGGTCATCCACTATGTGCCAATGGAACACGTTGAACTTACTGTAGGCCATTGCATCCTAATTATAAACAGAAATGAATTGAACTACTTCAAAATGTACAATGAGTGCCCCAGAAAAATATATTTTTTATTTTAAAAAGGAAATAATTACCAGAGCCTTTAGAATAGCCTTTACTGGTAAGTAGTGACGTGAAGTGTCCAATAAAATACTTCTGAATTGGAACCGGGGAAAGTCTTCTATCTCTGTTTTATTTACAAAGAACTAGAAGAAATTATGCAAATGTTTGATTGTGTATGTTTCACTGTATTGTTAGCTATCTTTAAGGCTAAAAAGAGGGCTGACATAAATTCAGCAACTCATTCTCAACTGTAGTTGTAGACTTTTCATATGCACTGTAAGGACAGAAAAATATACTACAATCACTTAAAGAAAAGAAACGCTGTTACTTACGGTTTCAAAATCATCTTGATACACTAGTTGACTGAATGTTTCTAGACCTGTGCTCAATTGGAGAAGATGTGAATGATATATAAGTATTATATAATGTTATAGTGGGGCAATATAAAACGATCAAGCCAATGCATCCTATTTGCAGAATATGGATGATGGACACAGCACTGGCAACCCTGCCTTTTCTATAACCAATTGTTAATGTGTCCTTTAAGACACGATATACAACATATGTTTCTGTTTTCGGTGTTCCGGTGTGGTATACCTCGGAGGGCACCCCACACTGTCTCTGCCTTCAGTGTTGCTTGTCCTGCCGATACACGGAGCTTGTCTATAACAAAAATAAGACATTATGAGAGATGGAATGTGTCTCCATTATAAATATTTGTCCAATACTGGTAAGTAGGGGGAAAAAAGAAACACACACATACATACATACATACACACACATATATATATACACATATACGTGTGTGTATATGTATATGTATATATATATACACACACACACACACACATAAATTTGGGATTTTCATAAGTTGTCAGTTTGAATCATCACAATTAAATGAAATAAACATTTGAAATATATCAGTCTGTGTGTAAATAATGAATATAATATCCAAGTTTAACTTTTTGATGATTTTCTAATTATATGACGAGCATAATATAAACACACACACACACACACACACACACACTGCATGATAAAAAAAAACTACTCTGGGAATATTCTACTATTTATTATGTTTGTGTTACAAACATCTACCTATATATTAGGTTACAACATACATCTTTCTGAGGAGTCTGCACTTGGATAGCCTTCACAGTCTTCATGGTCCAAAATAACCACCATGGAATATGTTTCTCCTCCAATGAATGGTAAAACCCCATTTCCTATTGATTACAAAGCCTAATTAGGTTTAAATAATACACTTCAAGTTGTGTATGTACAGTATAACGTCCCATACTACTAGCCCACTACTCTAGCTCACTGAAATAAATATTTTGGAGAAGATAGGACACTGAATGACCCATAATGCAATTGCTGTCTCTACAAAATCTATTGATCTCATTTTAAAAAGAGGACACAAAACAAAACCTGAGAGAGGCTGTGCTGATGTAGGCTGATGTAGAACAGTTTCAGTCTGATATTTCGATTAGAAGCCTTTTACTTTGCTGGTAACCTACGTACTGTAGCCTATAAGTGGCAGCTAGCACATTCTACAGTATATTATTTGTATTATTTAAGAAAATCACATATATTCTAGATTAAGTATTTATCTTGTATAATAAAGTGATGAATTACATGTATATGCATTAACTTGATTTAGTTTCTGTTAAGTTTTGTTAATTTGCCTACCTGTAGGGAAACCTTGGAAAATAAGAGACAAATATCTTTTAAACGCAGCATCAAGAACAGAGCAGCCCTGCTGCGTGTATGTATATTTTCCGTAAAGAAAGTTGAATTTCTTCGGATTCAACGCATATCGTTCCATTGAAGTGGTGGAAAATTGCGGTAATGGCCATATTCCAGCAACAGTGTTCAAGGCTATGTAAAAAATAATCATAATCAAGAAACATGCTATGCTCGAATTTCTACGATTGATAAATGACATTGCTGCTGCTTGTATGCCTATGTACTGGTGGTTTGGTTTGTTGTTCTGAACCCAAACATTCAGACCCTCACTCACGTGCTTCTGAGTATCCATTCACAGGACAAGGGGCGGTTCTTCAGTAATGAAAAATAATGAAATATAAATAACAGAAAAATATAAAATGGTACAATAGTACTCTGTGTGATAGAAGTGTAGATGAACTATACGTCTAAATCATCTGTATTTCGTTATAGCATAATTACTAGCACAATACACATACTGTTACATTTGATCTTGAAATGATTTTAGAATAAGTCCACGGCAAGTTGTGTTTTATTTATTTATATGATTTTATTTCACAATATATTATTATACTATTGTAGATAAGTGAAAGAAAAGTAAAATGATTAGAAAATATATATTTTTAAAAGATCTGAATTAAAGTTGATATTTTCATGTTTAAATACATGTCGAGACATGGAAAAATAAATAGAAGAGGATTCATGGGGTTTTACTGTCTATAACGCCGTATAATGATTAGTTTACAATATAAAATATAAATAATGTTTATTATTCGGGGAATCTGACGTAAGGTAGTTGTCAGAGTGTGACGCTGTGTCTCTTTGTTGGCTTAGCAGCGGCGACGGTTTGTTGTTATTTTTCGCTGCGGGTAAAAAATAGGCTCGCATATTTTTTGGTCTTTGTGTTGTTCCAAATTGCAACATTTCGCACACTCGAGGTTGTTAGGTGTGCTTGTCACAAGTTGCTAACCACCCCAGGAATGGACTCAGACGAGGGTTATAATTATGAATTCGACGACGAAGAGGAATGCAGCGAAGACAGCGCAGAAGAGGAACCCGAGGACGACACCCTGGAGCTCGGGGAGGTGGAGCTGGTCGACCCCGTGGTCGCTGGAGGAGACCGAGATGAATGTGGCGAGACCGGGGGAGGTGGTCACGGCCCAGGGCAAGAAGAAGAGGACTACCGATTCGAGGTTTTGACTGCCGAGCAGATCCTCCAGCATATGGTGGAGTGTATTAGGGAGGTCAACGAGGTCATCCAGGTAGGTATTTTAGTGTGTCAGCTCCAGGAAAGACCGGGGCCCATGACTAGGCCATTAGCTTAGCCGTCAAGGGTTAGTTTACTTGCTGCAAGTTTTTGGCCAATGGGAATAAAACATGAACATTGAACTAAACTTTAATTGTACACATTAGACATTGTTGTCTATCAGTATACTCAAATCGTTGAGGTATGCGCATTAGTTCAATTGTAATATTTAATAGTTGTTAAGCATGGGTTAGTTACTGAAGATATTTCTTTTCAGGAAGTAGTCCTGACCATTCCAATAAGTTGGCAGCTACGTTAACATTAGCTTAGCAAGTTTAGCCAGTCAAATACCAGACAAGCACCTACAGTAGCCTAATGTCAGCAAAGTCCAGTTCCACTATTAACTGTGTCACTACGTACTTCACTTGTCCGTCATTTTGTAATAATACATTTAGCCATGTAACAAACGGGCAAATACTTTAGTTAATGTTATTTTCCTGTTTTTTGGAAGGCTTGGTCATCGAGCTAGTTAGCAAGTTGGGGTAGCTAACGTTAGCTAGATAGCTCATGATGACTTACACGTTTCTGAAAATGAATTCATTTTAATCTGGCTGTAGTGCCAAGCCATCACACATGTAGTGTATATGGTCTTGGTCTATAACGTTAGCCTCCATTTTGCATCGTATGTATTTCACTTGCATTACAGTAGACTGTGTACCGGTAACGGTACTGTAAAGTAAAATGGAAAGTTGGCTGCTTCTGACCCACTTTAGGCCTTACCATAACGACACTTATTTAAAAAATATATATATATCTTGATGTGTCATTGTCTTAATTAAGTTAGGCATACTGTAATATTATTAAACACAACTACAGTACTGTACCGTACTGCATTCAGAAACAAAGAATTAAAAACGGTCACAATGCTCATTCTATAAATAGCATTAAACACAGTTTATGTTTTAAATTAATACAAAATAATAAAATGTAGCAGTACATTTGGAAAGCAACCATCTTTAAGCCATTTAATTTAGTGTTCTCAAAATAATGTAATACAGTATTTTGTTATGGATTTTTCCTGAGTGCATAAGATGTCTTGAGGAAAGGGCTAATGAGAAGTTATGCTAGTTGGTTATCTATTATGGGATGGTAGTCTACAAGGTATGCTGATTTTACATGTGATGTAAAGTGGTGTGCAAGATAGTTACTGAACATCATTCACAAACATAATTAGGAGTTAATGCCATATAATTTTTGGGATTTAGAAAATCACTACTGTGTAGGTAATTTTTTATAATGGCGCATCATTGTTTTGTTTTTGTCTAAATAAGCCACATCAAGATACATTAGATAGAGGGATCGCCCATTTTTGGCCCAGTGCTACTTGAAGACCAAGTTGCACAGACACATTATTATATATGCTGAATTTGGCCAGTGTTGCATTAAACTGGCTTCTATGGCTTTGATTACATTTGGTATGGCTCCTTTAAGACCGAGACCTGAATTTAAATGTTCAATAGAATATCCCACTCCCAATGTGTTTTAGTCAGAGATTAGGCTTGCTTCACCAACATGTTACACCTTAACATATTCCTGTATAGGCCTACTGTTGGTTCATATCACCTTAACATCACTAATATTCATAAATCGTGTGTGTAAACAGCTAATATTAGTACTGTATTAGCAGTCCTTAGAAATACTTTTAGTATACTATAGTTTCTGTGGTATTAGTTTGCTAATTAACATTAACACTTAACATTTACAGTAGGTAAGGAGATTATCCATTTAGAAATATCCAGGAATTAATTTGCTAGTATTTCTATTAACATATTTTATTTTATGCTGGGGTAGTGAATTTTCTGGAAAATATTGTTTTGCTAAATTCTTAAACTAGTGTACATTCACACTGGGCCTCTGCCATTACTAAGAGATAAGGACCATCTTAGTCCAATTCCCTACATTTGTACTTGAGTTACACCAAACTGCCAACATGACCAGCCAACCTGAAGCAGCAGGTCAGGATGCTATAGGGTTTAGGACAAGATAAGTCACACTGATTTGCTGTATCCCCTTTTCTGACTTTTAATAACCAAATTTCTACTCTACTCTGAGGCATTCTGTTTTCATTCTTACTATTATGGCATTTGTGTTTTGCTGGGAAGGTCTTTCTCTCCCTTCCATCAACTGCTCCCATTCAGCCCCCCATACGGCTGACATCAGGCAAGGCAGATCATGCTGTGTTCCCCACTGCCGAGGTGGTTGATTGTGGGTTTGAAGATGCTGATGCACTTGTCAACGCCCCCCCAACCCCAAATTCTGACCCCAGCTAACTATTTACTACTTTGCTGTTGTCATGTTCAAAACACATCTTTGTATGTCTGTGTGGCTGTGGGGGAAGAAAAAGTAAAAATTTCTAGTCCTGGTATCAACCACAATGGCAATTCTAGAAACAAATCCAAGGAGTGCACTCCTAGACTTGTAGCTCTCCTACAGCCAATGTTTGTCCCTGGTCTGTTTCAAACCAAATATCTTTTATTGGCATACTTTTATCATGTTTCTAAAGTGTATTGTCACATTGGCCAACAGTAGTTTGGGGGGTAGGGTTACTTATGCGTATCTTGCGTTTTGTAGTTACAATATAGCTTTTAATTTTCTTATGATGGTAAGGCTGCAGTTTGATGTATTCAAACATTTATTTTTCTTCTAGAATCCTGCAACAATTACACGCATTCTTCTAAGTCACTTCAATTGGGATAAAGAGAAACTCATGGAAAGGCATGTATTTCCACAATAGTCATTGGTTTTAGACAAATATTTACCTAAAATATACAAGATGGCAAATGTATTCATTTAGTTTTTTGTGACTTGGTTGAATTTTGTGTTTTTATATTTTAACCTATACAGGTACTTTGATGGTAACCTGGACAAGCTTTTTTCAGAGTGTCATGTCATCAATCCTAGTAAGAAA
This sequence comes from Aphredoderus sayanus, assembly GCA_027564795.1. Lineage (NCBI taxonomy): Eukaryota > Metazoa > Chordata > Actinopteri > Percopsiformes > Aphredoderidae > Aphredoderus > Aphredoderus sayanus. The sequence goes on along the minus strand of JAODUG010000021.1, from coordinate 1,991,562 downwards.
TCTCGGACCCGTCCTCCAATCAATACCAGATCGACTGCACAAGACGTGCCGTGTCAGATATGTTACCTAAACTACCCCAACTCGGTGAGTTCCTCAGATTGCATTGATATGTTGTACTGGGATATATACAGTATGCTCATTATCATATATTTATTTTTTTCACTAGTAATAACACACAGTGCAGTTGCATTTTAGAAGGTAGCAGGTGTACTGAAATAGTCTCCACGGAAAGAAATCTGCTGAAAATAATCACCAGTTAAATTAAGAGAAAAGTTTGAGAATTTTATTGAGGAATTTTTACAGATCTAATTAATGTTGTCATGATATTTTTCAAGTATTGTTTAATGTATTCTGTAAAATGTAGGCTATAGATGACATGCCATTATCCTAACACAATTTAGTTTGATTACAGTAAAGGTATGACTTATTGATACATTTACTTACAGTGGACATTCCATGCCTCTTTCCACATATTGACCTAGTTCCTTGAGGTCTCAATGCAGTGTATTTTACATGCTTAAATGAAAATACCACATATAATATGTGGAATAGCACTGTATTATGCCTATTTTGTTATGCCCATTATGTTCTCAGATAAGTCTCTTTCCCACCCATTCCGCCTCGCGTTCAGACTAAGGATACGGGAGGCGGAATGGGGGGTCATGGAGGAAATGGTTACACAGCACTGGAATCATGTATTGGGACAGCAGTGGTTACACAGCCCTGGAATCATGTGTAGGGACAGCCAATATGGTGGACCAGGCACAGGGGCTAACCAGCCATATGTATCCACAAGCATGTATTCAATGTTAGTTTATACTATAGCATGACACACAGGTGTCCTTGCCCGCTAACAAGTCATATGTATGCACATTGCTTGTTCTTTTATGAATAAAGTTACTATACCACTTAATTGCCGCCACCCTTGCCCACTACAGGAGGACTATGAGGCAGATTAGCCTAGGCTAGGCTACTGCTAGCACTTTGGCCAACATGAGGCAATCACAATTAGTGATTATTCGGTTAAACAAGAAATGTTAAAGTTAACCAAAGACACTTCCTGTCTTTGCTATGGTCATGGACATAAAGTTATGTTTTGTACAATATGACTTTGTTCCAGATAAAAGCAGCTACAGTCAGACTCAAGTTATTTATGCTACGGTAGCATTATCAATAGCTGGGTTTTGTGGTGTCGAACATTAAACTTTTACTTACGGTTTGCATACTGGCGATTGACTCGGGAATACACTTCCTTGTAGGGGTGGGACTTTTACTCGGCTTCAGTGCTACATTTGGGCTCTGGAGTGTCTACCAGGCCACCAAATGTTTTAATCAGACAATTCAGTAATTTTCTATTGGGTAGCCTATGTCTGTACAGGTCTTATGACTCTTTCAAAAGCCCTTACTTTGAATAATCCTGCCCCATCTATCTGAATATCTCCACCCACAGCTTGCGATATTGAGCATAGTGTTATTTAGGCAGACCACGAAGTCAAGCCCAGGCCATAATCTCAATCATCACCTGATCTCAATCAGAGGATTGCCCAGCTGATCTCAATGAGAAGCTCATTTGATCGCTGCTAGGCATAAAACATTTTGTACTTTTTTTCCTGTAACACTTCCCTGTGTTGTGAGTATTGTGTGTACTGTATGCACTACAAGCTGTAGGCTCTCTAAGCCACCAGTCACTCCATGTCATGTAGAAATGTGTATCTTAACGGTAAATGTAACAAGAGTATTCTACTCTTGTTACTCTTGAATTTTGTGAATATTGCAGGTGCTATACGCATTCTGATAAGTGGACAATCTTGCCATGAAGAGCTTGCAAATTGCTCTCTGGCATCATTCTACTTAGTACAGACGACAATATAGAGTACATCACCCAACCGATCAACCCCAACCCTCAGTTTTTTTAATTTATTTTGTTATGGCAATTTCTCATTCTCTTCACGTTAAAGCTTGAGTTTACTTATGTAACAGAAATGGTTTAATAAAGATTGTTACTTGCATAATTGCATTTACTTAAAATAATAAAACCGTGCATTTAATAAATTGTAATGTAGGCTGGCTATATAAACACAACTATAACGTTGTTATACACTTCATAGATTGTACTCAACCATATCATGAGCATGACATGGACAACACAGTAGCTACATTATATTCATGTAGGTTATTGTTCAGTAACAGTAAACTGATTAAAAATACTTGACTAGATTGTTGTCCTGATTTATGTAACCTTAGCATTGCTCATTGATAAGAGACTAACAGTTGTGATACCAAAAAGTGATCATCTTCCGAAAAGTTATTACCGTGCACGGGAGTGCAAATATACATTTACAGCTGCTTATATCTGGATCAACAATCAGTAATAATGTGGAAAAAATAGCTTTGTGCATGATAATAAAAGGCATGTCTTTAATGTTTCTTGTAACCAAATATTCACTAGTTGTCTTCTGTTGGATAGGTGCTTACAGTAGGCTAATCTGCCTCATAGAACCCTACGGTAGTAAGGGTTCTAAAAGACACATCTGATAGTAGCCTATAACCTTCATTCATGATAAAATACTGTGCTTGTGGATACGTGCTCTTAGACATAATATGTGGTATTGTCACCTAAGCATGTCCCAGATATTGCATTAAGACCTCAACGAACATCGTCAACATGTGGAAAGCACTTTAAGAATAAGTCATTTTTGATAAAAGCATCTGCTAAATGCTGGAAATGTAAATATCCAGATCATCGAGTGTTGTTGAAATTTCAAAGGATTTGTGGTTGTTATTTAACAGTACTTCACTGGCCTGGAGTGTGGGCACAAGTTCTGCATGCAGTGCTGGGGAGATTACCTGACAACAAAAATCATAGAGGAAGGAATGGGACAGGTATATATCACTTGTATTGTATGGATCAGTCACATGTTTTGATAATTTTAATAGCTGTCCTTTGAAAATGTGCCTTTGCTGTATTTCCAGACCATTTCTTGTCCTGCACATAGTTGTGACATTTTGGTTGATGACAACACAGTCATGTGAGTAATTGTTTTCATAGATTTGAATGTATGTGTTGTTGCCTATGCGTTATCAGTAATGATCATTAAAACATGTATTAAAATCAACAACTGACACACTATTTGTGTTTTGTGCCTGTAAATTGCACAGCTTGCCTTTTATTTATTTATTTGTGTGCGTGTGTGTGTGTGTGTGTGTGTGTGTGTGTTAGGCATGATAACTAATCTCTTAACCCAACTCTAAGGTGGCCAGTAATGGTCTTAACCTACATATTGTACTGATCTCACTAATGCAATGTATAACAAGCAGAAAACTCAAGCTTACTTTTGTTTATATTTTACTTCACTGACAGAGCCACAATATGTAATATACATATTGTGTACATTTGCCAGTCTAAATGTACATTTTTGTTTTGTCACATTGATCTGCGAGCTACGCTTCAAATCTACAGGTAAATATGGAGCCACAACTCCTGTCACTGAATGGAGGCCATTAAATGTTTTGTTGTTAAACTTCCTTCTAGGCGACTCATAACAGATTCAAAAGTGAAGTTGAAGTACCAGCATTTAATTACGAATAGTTTTGTAGAGGTAAGATTTTCTTTTGTTTCATAGTTTCTTGTTTTTTATTTATTTTTTAGATTCATTCTAAGTATCTATCTCTGAAGATGTTCTGATTCTGCAAATTATATTTTGTCTTAGTGCAATCGACTGTTAAAGTGGTGCCCTGCACCAGACTGCCATCATGTTGTCAAAGTGCAGTACCCAGACGCCAAGCCTGTGAGATGCAAGTGTGGCCGTCAGTTCTGGTAAGGGAAGCCCAGCAGTCTCACTTGGCCATGGCAATGTATAGAACTACAAATACAGCTGCCTCCTCAAAAGCAGCCGTTCCAATGGGCTTTTTTTCTTTTCTTTAAAAAAATAAATAAAAAAATGTGAATAAGAAAACACAGAGTTGCCACAGGAGACCAAGCTTGGGCTCCTCGTGCAAAACGTATACAAGAGAATAACAGCCACCCACCAGTCCCTTACGGCATGCTATTGTAGCAGGCCCCTTTTGGGATCCTGGTTTCCTGTTGGCAGGGCAGTGCTAATCCTCGCAACTGGAACATGAAGAAGTCTTAACACAGATTATGCCTGGAGCCATCTCAACATTTGCAATGTAAATCTATTTGTGTTGTACATGTACATGTTGTGAAGCTACAGCTGATTTTTGTTATGTTGAAACTAGACGACCAGAAGTACTGTATACAACTTCTTTGTAGTTGTGAACTTTTTATAAAGTTCTAGAATATATTGTTAAAACATTTTATCATTACTTCCCCCCTCCAGCTTCAACTGTGGAGAGAATTGGCATGACCCAGTCAAGTGTAAGGTTAGTTAATAGGGGATGGGTTTTTATTTTTACACACATGAATTGTTTTGGTTTACAGGCATACTGTGAACCCAACTTGTTTATCCCACCACTTTATGATTAACCCTAGTTAAGTGAAGTCATCCTGTGTGTACAGCATGTGGTTTTGACTGAGTAAAAAGACAGAAAGCCGACTGCATCCTCCCACTCTGCTGGGGGACTCTCATGAGGCCTGCTTTGTTATTGCAGAGGAAGAAGTACAGTAGCAGCTACAAAGTATGCCTATAAGCCATCGTGGAACTTAGTCACCGACACACGTCGTGTGGTCACACTATTAAAAAGGTATTGTTTTTGTTTTTTCTCTAATTTCTTTTGTAGTGGTTGAGGAAATGGATTAAGAAATGTGATGATGACAGTGAAACCTCAAACTGGATTGCTGCAAATACCAAGGTATGGTGGACATGGCATTTTGTCATTTGTATCTTTTATTATTGTTGTTATTTTATATATAACCTCTTGGATAATAATTTCATTGCTGTTGCTCATTACTATCTTTACTAATGATGGCTAGTATTTCTATTTTGTGACCTACCAAATAGAATCCAATACCCATGCTTATATACAATGTTATTTAATTTTTTTAACATTAAGATCTGTTATGTTATACTTCTTTTTTTTTTTACTCCACATACATATATTTTGTATGCAGCATTCTAAATACAAAGCAATCATATCCAATGTCATTGATTTATTATACATTGTGTGTGCAAGACTTTCTGCAGTGGTTTACCACTGTTTATTTAAGCTTAAATGAAAAGTTGTATATATTCTTTTTTTTTTTTTTCTTTAATATTTTGATTTCTTTGAGCTAATTAGGGATCTCACTGATAAAGCAAGTTTTATCAGTGAGATCATGGTTATAGGATTTAAACCTTGACTGACATCTGGGGCACTACCTATTCTCACCAGGAGTGTCCAAAATGCCATGTAACCATTGAAAAAGATGGAGGGTGCAATCACATGGTTTGTCGGAACCAAAACTGCAAAGCAGAATTCTGTTGGGTCTGCCTGGGTCCATGGGAACCACACGGCTCAGCGTGGTGAGTGGCGAGGGGAGATATAGATATATTGAAGTGATTTACATGCACAACAAATCGGCATGCAAAATAACACTATACGGAATGTTTTTTGCTCATTTCATTATACATTATTTAGCTGTTTTTGTGTCTGTCTAGGTACAACTGCAATCGCTACAATGAAGATGACGCAAAGGCAGCCAGAGATGCCCAGGAGGTGGTAATTCATGTGTTTTATAGTCCACTATAGGTTTACACGTGGGTGAAAACAATCTGCCTTTCCCCCTTCACTTGAACAATCTTCAAAACTATTTGTCAAGAAGTACTGATTGAGTCGTTAAATGACATGTAGCTGTTTGAACATGTGCAGCGCTCCCGGGCAGCCCTGCAGAGGTACCTCTTCTACTGCAACCGCTACATGAACCACATGCAGAGCCTGCGCTTTGAGCACAAGCTGTACGCTCAGGTCAAGCAGAAGATGGAGGAGATGCAGCAGCACAACATGTCCTGGATCGAGGTGCAGTTCTTGAAGAAGGCCGTGGACGTGCTGTGCCAGTGCCGCTCCACGCTCATGTTCACCTACGTCTTTGCCTTCTACCTCAAGAAGAACAACCAGTCCATAATTTTTGAGGTGTGTAGCAGGGAAATGTGGTTTTGTGGGCAAAGCTGTGAATAAGTGTGTACAAGTACAACATTAGACTTGCTGTATTTGGACGTGTCACAATCTGCTAGTAGTCAAAATGACAACATGATAACTGTAGGGCTGTACCCTGAAAGTCGGCTGAACCGCAGATTGTCATATGTCCGTGTTGTGGTTGGCGCCCGCTACTGGCGAGAGCACCGGGTCATTTTGACTAATAGGACATCTGGAGGGTTAAAGCGCTGTTATGTCCACTGTCCATCAGCCACAGCATATTAGAATCACTCAAACAGCGCTAGTAGGCTATAATATTAGAATCGTGGTTTCAACATGGACCTGCGTTTGCATGGAGTGGTTCTCGAGGAACAGTTGGCATTCAAAAGCTTGTCCAGGGCAAGAGAACCGCTGTTTCTTTCATAAGTGAGCGCTCAGCATTGGTGAGTGAATGCAGCTTATGACATCCTGACTGACGGATATTCTGTGCTTTAGGCAATTGATTTGAGCCCATGCCATTACGAATTGCACAGTTAGTGACTGCTTTCATTTGAAATAGAAGTGCACATGAATCATTGAATTATTTTAATGTCTATTAATCACAACCCCATTGTACTGAAGCAGGCTATGGCTCTATGCTAGGCTGCTCTAGGCTACTGTGACTTCTGTTGCATTTGAGTCAAGGCAAATGTATTTGTGTAGCTTTTAATCACTTTAGTCTCAGAGGGCTTCACAAGGAAACCAACAACACTACCTGAACCTGCTCCTCTCCCCGGGCAAGTAAAAACTACCATTAAAAAACCCCAGGGTAAAAAAGGGAAGAAACCTGGGGAAGGGACCACAGAGAGAGGAACCCACCCTTCCAGGACGGTTTGGATGCAATAGGTGTCAATAGGCAACATGAATGAGCAATTGTACATTTAACATAAGGTATCACACTGCAAAAAATAAATAACCTAATGTATAAAGTGAATAGAGTTTGAAAGTTATATCCAGGTCTGCGGATTTGTCCAAGCTGCAACTAGGTCGTCTCCCTATCCATTAAGTCCACACACAGGAGTCATGTCTGGTGGACACCCAGCCACTACCATCCAATCCCATCTAAAGAGTTTGCAAATAGCACTCCACTCCAACACTGAAGACATGGCTGCTGGAATGGCAGCAACCCCCATCTGCAGATTATATGATATCATGGCAGATTTTCCACTTAACGACGGTCGTCCTTGGACAGGAGACAGCCGGCCATACCATCTCCTCCTTGTCCACCATCATGGCGATGGAGCTGTGAGTGATTAATAGTCAAACGCATTTGACTATTAATGTGATCAAAATAAATCACTGAAACTCATGCCACTGGATTTTGTGGCTTCCAGATAGTCTAGCCTAGGCTACCAGTAAATGGGGGGGGGAGGCAAATCGTCGTAACAGCCAGATCCGATTCAACTGACAAACTTGTGAGTCAGGTACAGCCCTAGTCATTGGGTGGGTGGGGGGGGAATACTGATATGCTGTAATGATTGCCTTTGAATCCTTGATGTATTGCAGAATAAAATGTCCTCTCACTTCTGTGCCTTTTTTATTAGAACAACCAGGCAGACCTGGAAAATGCCACAGAGGTGCTGTCTGGCTACCTAGAACGAGACATCTCCCAGGACTCCCTGCAAGACATCAAGCAGAAAGTCCAGGATAAATACAGGTGGGTGTCTGTGGGTCACTGTTTGGTCAGCCTAGCTCTGGTGTGGATCTCTGACTGTGTGTGTGTGTGTGTGCGTGTGTGCGCAGATACTGTGAGAGCAGGCGAAGAGTTCTCCTACAGCACGTACACGAAGGCTATGAGAAGGACCTGTGGGAGTACATCGAGGATTGAGGACACGTCCCCACGCAACGGACTTGAGTATCCCGACAAACTAGAGCGCTGATGCAATTTAACAGGGCAGCACGGGCCTTCTGAAGCCTCTCCCTTGGCAAGCCAACCACTTTTGCATCATTATCCCTGGATTTGTTTAACAAGACCTTCAAAGCAAAGTATATTTAAATAAAAGGTAGAGTAATAAAAGATTGTGTACTACAGTATTGTTAGCAACAGAGTGGAGTGCAGAAAGATGAAAATCCATCTGGTAATACATCCTCTTGGCTTGTATTGTAACACCCCTAATTATATATTATTCTCCTTTTTTTTTTTTTTTTTTTTATATATATAAATATAGATCTTTTTTTCTTCTTTTTTTTTTTTTTTTTTTTGCCCCATTAGTGGTGCAATTGTTTTTCAACACAGCTTTAATTGTCTTAGCCATGTCTGAACAGTGGTCAGATGATAGCAAAGGGGCAAAAGACAATATGGGGGAGGGGAAGGAAAATGTCAAAAGGCAACTTTTTTTTCCCAATTTGTAAATAACCCATATGCATGGAAGTTAAAAGAGCAAGAGTGGCACGTGTTTGCATAATTTTTAAAATTAGAAATATTTATTCTTTACCAATATTAAAAAGGTGTATATTTGCTGTGTATTTGGGGCCTCTTCCCCTCTTAGTACGAGTGGGTGTTTGGTGGTCTTTGACACTAAGGCAAACCCCCTCATCAGTCTCAGTCTATTTAGAGCAAGGCGCAAGTTCCGATCTTGCACTCTACCATAAACTCTGAATGGGAACTGATGGAAAGGGGTACAAATATATGCCAAGCGATAAGCTTAAGGACTGTCAGAATACACAGCAGGTTTAGAAAACCATGGGGATTCAAATAAAAAATAACTACAACTTAAAGGAACAGTGGAATGCATTGACCCTGTCTCCCTCTATGCTAACCCTTCTGCTGTTCGCTCCTTAGTTTTAGAGATGTTTAAAGTAGTAATTATTTACCAGAGCCAAACTGAGTGACATTCACTCTTTTGTTTTTGTGTTTTTTTTGTGTTTTTTTTTTTTTTCTGCTTTCCAAACATGGCTTGAGGTAGCCCTCTTAATGCTCAACTTGCACCTTGGGGATAGATTGAGGGCAATGGAATGTACTGAGAGCACAGATCTCTAGTGCTGATAATTGGACTGGATCTCTGTCAAACAGGGTCAGGCATTTACATCACTCTAGCTGGGATTTCTGGATGGCATTTGGCTGAGTACGGCCATGTTTATTTTTTATTTTATTTTTATTATATATAAAGAGATCTCTTGCCATAACTTTAGTGAGAACAATGCTTTAAACCAAGCCACACAGATGGACTTGTGTGATCCCTGTAGTAGACAGATTAGAAATATAGGGCCACATCTGGGGGTTGTAGAATTGTTTTATAATACTGTTATGCTTTTGAATTAAGACTGTGTTCTCACATTGTTGGACTTGACAGTGAAATGTCAGTGCCCCTCCAGGTATTGCGTTGTTCAGTGTGGTGGTTGCGCTGGATGTCAAGCTCTGTGCTTGTAAATGCTTGCATATGTCTGCACTACAGCAGTCTTCACAAGAACTGACTGGAGGGGACGTGAATATACAGCTACTAGTTCAAGTCACAAGATGACACCAAAGTGTCAGCCATCTCTCACACATCCTTTGCCCTAATTTCAGACCTTTGGGGAGCTCTCCCAAATGCTTATGTGTTTAAACTATTATTTTATCTTAGGAAAAAAAATAAATCTGTATTGTTTATTTGAATAAATGTCATGAGAAATATCATTATTGGGAGTACTGTGTGAGTCATTAGAGTAGGCTTAGTCTATCATATTTTCACAATGCATCTCAGTGTATTATGTTTGAAAGAGCCCTATGGTTGTCTTCCAGAAAAGGGGGTGGGGGGACTAATTTAGTAACTGGCCTAATATATATTTTTTTCTTTCTATTTTGCACTGGTTTTCCTTGCATATTGTTATGGAGGCCAAGTTGATGTTTGTGTGTGATGTCACGCATCAGTTAATTTTGTCTGCCCAATTGACCAATGATTTAAAAAAAAAAGTGACAGATGGGTAATTTACCATTTCCGATCTTGAACCAGCTATTGCCGTGATCATTATGATAACATGCTCTCCAGAGGTTTCGGTGTCTGCTAATAGCATTTCAATTTAACATTCAACGTAACAGACGCAGCTACCTTCATTTAATTGAGACATCCAAAAACTTTTAATACTTTTCTACATATCTTTTCTTTACGCTATCAAGGGTGTTTTATTTCCTATTCACATAGTGTAAAATGTGGAAGAAATTAGTTGTCTGTTTTGGAGAAAATATTAAAGTGCAAAATGTTGCAAACATCCTTCTGGCACGGGTGATTGTTTCATAATGCACACAATACACATCATTGACACCAGAAGCAAAACCAGAGTAACGTGACCTCTACTATCCTGAATCTTGTGGGTGTAGCTGTCCATAACCCATTGTAGTAAAACACAGTAGGCCTACAGAGGGAATTCCCAATAGTCCCGAGCAGTTTGCCACAAGAGGGGGCCATAGTACGTTTATGAACCTGTTCATCTGAGAGCAATAGTAAAGTATATACTAAACATATACGCACAGTAGGCATCATTCCTAGAACAGCTCTCATTTCATTGCAGTTAACTATGACAGGAGGCTAAAGCATTACCTATAAAGTTTATTTTTATGAATTTGATTTCAAGAAAATCCAGACCTCACACACTTTAAAAGACTAAATTGAGAATATCTGATTCAGTCAGAAATGCAGAAACCTCTCAGTCAGAGACCTTCATAGCAGCTTAGATATGACTGATACCACTAGTACACAAAGTCACAATAAAATGAAGCTGTCTCATCAGAAACCTAAAACTACATTTGTCAAAATGGTTGACTACAAATAAAATTCACATTAAATGTAATTCCTGAGCAATTTAACAAAACTTGTTGCCAAAACGCTAGAATTAAAATTACTCCATTAAACATGTATGCATAAGGAAGGTCACTAAATAAGTTATTTATCAAGCTACATCACATCTGTGGGGAATCTAGTCTTCTATTTTGAGCCAGCCTTTTTTGTAGTCCATCAATAGCTCCAGGTAGTACTTCCACCCTGGCTCGCTGTCATATCGAACCTCAAACACAGTCTTTATAGGGTCAGGATGCGCTTCATGAACACGCAACACCTCTCCTTTGTACCACACCTCAGATTTATCGTCCTCCTCGTACAAGTGGTAGATTCTCTTTCCCACCAGGTCTGGGTAGTAAAACTTCATGGCACACCGGGCCCTCTGGACAGCTGAGCGCAGGACCCAGCGCCTCCTGTGCTCAGCACTGTGACAGGCAGACAGATAGGGACAGTATTTGATCTTCAAGAGGGACCTGCGCCGCCTTTTAGAAGAACTGGTAAGGGGTTGAAGGGTACGAGACAAGCTCTCTATCCTCTGCCATCTGTGCGTATCTTTCCGCAGGCATTCTCCATCGCTGCTGCTGGTTCTGGGCTCAATAATCTCGTCATCTGCAGAGGGCTCACACCCCGCCCTAGAGGCTGCCCGGTGGTGGGGCTTGCTAAATAGCACCCTCCTTAATTTGAGAATCATGCCAGAACGTTTGCGAGATCTGGCTGAGCCGCGCAAAGATGTGCAGGCTCCCTCCATTTCTGTGTCACTGGAGGAAGCGGTTAATTCATCTGCGCTTAAAGGACGTGTCCATGAATTCTCTGACTCATCCTTTTGAGGGCTAATGGATGTTGCATCCCCTTCTTCCCCTATATGGCCTGTTCCTACACACTCTTTCTCAGTGTGTGAAACTGTGACCCACTTTCCCGCCTTCTGTGTGCAGTCCACTTCCTCCTCAGACAATGTGCACTCATCCAAAAACATAAGTCTTGAGCTGCTCTTTACTCTGCCTTTATTTTTAGGCTTGCCTACACGTTGGTCCTTCATATAGCTCTGGATATCCGAACAGACCAATTCTGACTGGGATGGATCTGTGATGATCTCTGAGTATGTGGGGCTTTGGTTGCTGCCACTCCCCTCAGTGTCTTGGTCCAGTTCACTCCCACCAGACACATTCAGCTCTACTCCTGCAAAACACATTTAGTTAGATGATTTACATAAATATGTTGGGAAAGGAGAATTAAGTTAAACATATAATTAAAGCAATCTGGAGTCAAGGTTTGTGGGAAAGAGCAGATTTAAGTGAGGAAGGCAGTGAAAGAGAGAAGGAAATGCAAGTCTAGAGCTAAATGAAACTCTTGATGCAAAGAGCCTCATAGGTTCCTATTTTCATATACTGTCTAAAGCCACCCAAACCACACAGAGTACTTCCTTGCAGTTCAGCCAAAAGTAGGGTGGTGAACAGCATGTCTTGCTAGTACTGCCAAAATCAGTTGCTACAAGGGATGTTATCAGTCAAGGATAAAATGGCAGTCAAAGCAGGAAAAAGACCAGAAAAGCATTCAGACCACAATTCAAGTGCCACAAACCATGTTGGGAACAGCAACAGAAAAATACATGTCAAAAGGCCTTCCAGAATCAATAATGTGAAATTTAGTCAAGGTTATATAAGAAGACGATTTCACATAATTTTGAAAATATTATTTCTTTTTTTGCAGACATCCTAATTGTGCAGTGACTAAAATAACCACAGAAGTATAAAGCTTAGCCATAACAAAACAAAATACATATACCTGGACACTCTTTTGGATATCAGGTGATGTTGATTCTGTAAAAAATAAATGGATTTGAAAAAGATGTTCAATCCCTTGAGCAATTGTAAGCAGAAGGAATAGAACCCAGAATGACTAAGGATTAAAAATGACAATGGATAACAGTTAACAGTTTGATAAGTGTCCGTTGTGATGATGTCCACATTGTACAACACAGAAGATCCAGTGCTTTCAAGATTTCCAGATATCCAAATGTATTCCAGAGAAGAACAGGGAGATCAGGAAATACAATGCAATAACTTAATTTTGGTAACTTCATCTTTCCTTTCTCATCAAAATTATGTCTTCATGTAGTATATGCAAGAATTTCATAAAATGTTGCCTATCACTTAATATCAGCTTTTATTGCAATACATAAAACCATATCAGGTTTTATACATACGCGCGTGTGTGTGTTGGGGGACATTGGATAGACTAAATAAACCATTACAATATATGGATACTGAAGTGTCAGTTTAAAAATGCAATAATATTTAATAAAGTGATAATGCACGCGAGTGTTGCAAGCAAGGGATGTTCTTTGTCCCTTTCCTTCCTTGATGTCATGATCACTAGTTCTCTTCCATACTTATGCCTTTTATAAGAGAATGCGTGTTCTGAATCGGCAGCTGATTTTAACAATAACAAATTCTCTTACCTAAGTGATTGCAGACACAGTGATGATAGAAAAGGTTGACCACATCAGGATAGATAGCAGGAAGGTGTTTCAGAGCCAGCAGTCGCCTGAGCTTGGAGGAACAGGATCGTTTGTGGAGCTGGGTGAGGAGCTTCTCCTCAGACAGTGTGGTGGGCCGTAGTGTTACTTTGTGTTCCTGCAGTACCTGGTCAATGAAGCTTCCCTGGACCTGGGGGAACAGCAACTCCTTCAACACCAGCATGGGTATGAACACTGTCCCAGCCCGAATAACATGTGGAAATGGACAGCGTTCTTGGGAAATGTACTCCTTTAATCTCTGGAGAACATCCTGGAGCGGCGTCCTAGTCTCCTCACGGAGCCACGCCTCCCTTACGTTTGGCCCCAACAGACATGATACCTTCTGGATTTTGGGGAAAGGAGATGCAGGCTCAGTCGTTTTTAGGTGGGATAGCCATGTCGTGAGTTCCACCTGTTGGGACTTGGAGACAAAGCTGGACACTAGCTTGCATAGGGAGCAGTGAAGCTCCAAGAATCGCTGGCGAACAGGTATTGTATGCCCAGTTTTAGTGGTGACCTCAGCTAATGGACATTGCACCTTCACAGGGGTCGACAACAGTTTTGGGTGCAGACTATCAGGAAGGTTTATTTTGTAGTTGGAAAGCTTAAGACAATAGGCAGGAATATTAAGCTTGTTCTCGGGGGACTGACCTAGAATACAAGATTTGGAAGATGTCTGATTTGGGATGTCTGTCTTTTGAGAAGTTGACTGGGTATTGTCCATTTTTGACTGATTTTCAACTGATGACTCATCTTTAACTACGGGTAAGGCTTCAATTTCAATTTTTTCAGGATCACATGTCTTAATCACCGTAATAAGCTCACTGTCAGGTGAACAATTCTCCTCGTCTTCCTCCTTGACTGTTGCCCGGCAGTCAGCCATAGCCATTTCACAATGACTGACAGATGTTTCTACACAACCTTCTGGTTCAATCTTTTCTGACTTTATCTTTTTGTGTTCAAGTTCCTCTGCAACATGACTCTCTTTATGTGAAATACGTTTTGAGGTAATGTCTTCAGAGGAGACATAATCATCAAGCTGTTCTTCTCCACCTGATTCTTTTTCGGTCAGTCCCGGCTCAAGTTTGATTTCACAAGACTTGCCAGAGTGGTTGATCAATTGTGGCATTTTGCCTGGTAGCCACAGTCCTAAGCCCTCCAGGTGAGTTTGATAAGTGGCAAAGCTAAA
>JAODUG010000021.1:1963032-1976893 GCA_027564795.1 Aphredoderus sayanus | reverse complement strand
TTGATCAATTGTGGCATTTTGCCTGGTAGCCACAGTCCTAAGCCCTCCAGGTGAGTTTGATAAGTGGCAAAGCTAAAAACATTATCAATAACTGGCATGGGCGGAGAATAAGACACAGAGCGAGCTTCTGCTCTCTTTTTTAACCGGTCAATTTCAAAGGCATCAATCTTTTCCTCTTTTATAGTTATGGCCTGGGATGTGTGGTCAACACGCATTTGTGAAATAGGTTTTATGTTGCCTTTACAATCACCGATACCTGCGCCCGATGAGGAATGGTGCCCTGCACTTTTTGGAGCTTCAGGAGAGCAGTTAGCACTAAAATGGTTAGCTTTACTAATCTGATACTTGCTACGAGTGGGTGACTGAGATAACAAAACCTCTGGAGTACCAGCATCAGCCTTGAACTGTTTTGGACATGTGCCTGAAGCATTACGATGGCAGTTGTCCCCGGCTCGAGTCATGTTCAGTCTGGCAGAGGAAGGACTGTGGGGTGACTTATACAAGTTGACAAAGGGGACAAATGCCCCAATGTTTTTTTGTGAACTGGGATGCTGTAGAAAGAGACCTGTTGGGGAGCTATGCGAGTGGTCATCATTTAGGCTTGCAGGGGTGGAATGTAAACAGTGACCATGGTGGCTGGCAGTGGATTGATCTGTACATACTTTGGCTCGGAAGGCAAGGGGTTCATCCATATATACACCAGACGGGGAAGCAATTTGGCCACTGGGATGCATTCTAAGTGCGGCGTGTGGCCTTTTCAAAGACACTCTTGGTGGACTTGAATTCAAATAGGGTCTATGAATTGGATAGCATGGTTGCTCAAACCCCCGCAAATACGGGTGGTGTGGTGAAGTTACAGTGCCAGGTATAGGTACGTCACCGTGATGAAAATGTTCATGAGGGTTGGAGAATGTGTGTATGGGGCAATCGGGAATGGCATGTCTCGCGTTATCCTGACAGATTGCCATGTTCTGTACTCCCACATTTGCCTGAGGATAGTAAAACATATGGTGTTGGGGAAGCTGGCCATATTTGGACATGGGAGAGCGGTCCTGATAAACATGTAATGGAATGCCATGTTGCGGTGAGTTCACATGCTCATATGTGGAAGAACTGGAAAGGAGCACGCCAGGATAGTCTTTGGGGGAGGTCTGTAAATGCTGGCTCTGCTCTGGTAAGGGCCTAAACAGTGTTTGAGCAGGAACACAGGGGTAATTGCTGTAACTTGGCTTAAAATAAGCAGGTAAAGTCATTTGCCTGTTTGAGCTCAAGCAATCATATTTCTCCATAGGGAGGTCCTTTAGCATTGACCCATCTGCTCTTGGTTGCATTAGCACCTCCGGTGCCTTTCCATGTATGGGCGATAGGTGACTGAAATGAGTGCCTGTGTGCATCCACTGACCATCATAGACAGTGTTTGGGGTACTTGGAAGCTCATGCGCCACTCGGTATCTATGTGCCAAATAACATCCTGCTTGGCAGCCATGTTGATAGATTTGTTGGGGAAGTGATAAATAAACAGAGTTATCGGACGGCCCTCCTTGTTTACTGTCAGAATTCCGTACAGCGGTGAAAGAGCTGTTTATGTCAGGACTCCTAGTGGGGTAAGAGTCAAGTGGCAAGCCCTGCTTGCCTGGGGTGTGACATACAGAGGGGGGGGCAGAATGACTGTGCTCTTCTGTCTTCTTGTCCAGCCAGTGGTTATGTCCCTCCATGCCAGAGCGATGTCCAACAGGTCTTCTGCCATCCAACAAATATGTCTTTGACTTTCTCCAAACAGGATTAAACCCTGCTCTGTCTTTTTCATCGGAGCCATAAGAAAGATAGTCCCCATTGTGCTTACTCAGGCATACGGACGTACTTCCTGGGTTTGATAGGCCTGCCGATGCTGATGATCCTGTGGTCCCCTCAAACAATGGCATCTTGCCTTCATCCACTGGGTCAATGAGGCTCTGCCCTGGTTGCCTGTTAGTCATGTGGTGGCTTTGAAATGATGACCCAATGGTATTTTTACTGCCCTGTAATAATAATAATAGAAGAAACATAAATTGTATTAATTGCCATTAATCCATTGAAGTGTAGTGTCTTGTAGTATGTCTTACACAAACAATGGAATTCAATGGTAAAAATCACACGCTCCAGCAACAATTAAGCATTATTTCATGCCAAAGTAAAGCACCTACACAGTAGATGTTTGTTTAGGCTATTTGTGTAGACTACTTCCTGAAGTCATTACAAAAATACTTTCAAGCAGAGTTAATACGTAATTGTAATACAACGGTGTACAAGTGCACAGAGCGGTGCATACACAAACATGTGCTGTATGCACCTTTGTATCACCGTAGGGTAGAGATTCACTACTGCTTTAATTAAAGTTTTAGTGCTTGATTCTTCTGACTAAATCGGAGAGGCACACTTTGTCCATTTCACTTTGAGTCACCCCAGAAATCGGCAACTGATGAACCTCTAGGGGGTGTGGAATGCTAGGTGGTGGAGACAAGACACAGCAGGGGAACAGATTTATGGGCTGACACACTGAAGCCAAAAAGCCCTATACCAACAAAACAGAAGAAAACAAAATGTACAGCTACACAAAATGCTCACAAACACATCTACCCAAATAGCTTCTAATTTGGCAAGATCATACTGGAAATGTTACAAAATCTAGCTTTTTTGACTAACTAAAAATCGAATTATGCCCACATCGAATTATGCCCACCATTGCTGAAAATGTAGCAGGGAAAATGGGGGCTGAAATACACCCATCCAACTCCCTCAGCTCCATCAGTCTATGGTGTCTGTGGTAGTCCCTATAGACTGATGAAGCTGAAATGAGACATGCGTCTCACAGAGTAGGTGTGGACTGAAACATCGACTAATATGGATGTGTGCTTCTTCCCTGAGGCAGGTGGGTGAGGGTGGCGGAGAAAGGTCCTATAGAAACATTTTAAGTGTGGATGAACCTGCAAATTGTTATTCATTGATTTATTAAAAAAGGTGTTTGCAGCTTCTCTAAATGATATACAAGTGTAGTTTTTGTGACTTGTCTTCCCCTTCCATCATCAATCGGGCACAGTATAAGAGCACCTCAGCAGGATCTGTGCTGAGGTGACTCATTATGATCTGAGACTAGTTATAACTTTTAAATATTAAATTCAACTTTTTAATGTTACTTTTTGTGTATGAAATATTCTGAGGTCCAATTTGGTGCCATAGGATGGAACCAGGGCCTTAGAGTTGAAGTAGGCTACACTACCACTCACTTTTCCATTCTGCTAAAGGGATGTGCATCATGGCACACTTTGTAGGTGTATCTCAATCGCTCGTAAGATGGTGTGAGGTAAACCTGGCAAAAGTAGGCATAATGCTCATTAGATCAGATCATATCCTGTTTATATCCTCATTGTATCCTGTTGACACTTCTCAGATAACACAATGAGGTGGTTTATCTTTTCGGTACACCTAGAGTGAGAGGAGGATGTGTGGTTTAGCTTGGGGGAAACTGAGCATAGCTGTTGACAAACCTAAAACCACAGTTAGTGTGTGTGCGCTCCACAAGGGTGAAAGATGTGTGTTTGTGTCTTACAAAGACACTTGGGCTGAAAGATTAAGTGTCTAACCGCCAAAGTCTAACCAACAAGATCAATGTGAAGTCTCTTCAATCTAATTTCTCCCCCTCTGCCCCATCCCATAAATTCAAGATGCTATTTAACATTAGCATAATCAGTTATGTTCATTGTTACAGATTGATGCACTAAAACAAAAAAAGGAAAAACATAATATACCAATATCAAAGAAATCTAGGTCTACTGACAAGAAACGTGGCTTTTTGATGTAGGCTGGCCCATGTTCAATTTAATCCAAACAAAAAGTTGGACATCGCTATTTTAAACACATTACAGTTGATGATGACACAGTGGTAAGTGAATTTGGCTCCTGAATTTGCATGAAAATAAATTAACACATGCAGGAAATAGATAAAAAAAAACATCCATAAAGCAAGTTGATAAATATTCAGTTGATAACTGACAGCTGCGTTTAAAACGCAGCACGATATTGTTGCCTATAGTCTTTCATATAAAATCTACGTAGTTAGATTTATGCAGTAGCCTATTACGATTTACATTATGTTGTGAAGTAACTTGACCAGCTAGTAGCTACTTACGAAAAGTGAATGTCATGCCCAAATTATGTATCCAAAAAGTACAATGAAGAACGGGAAGAATATGAAATAGTTTCTTACCTTTCTCCTGATAACGCTACCAAAACCTTGCAAAAAGTCTCCATGGAACACCTATTACGCGCAGATTGCAGAACATTGTCAAGGCGCACTCAATGTGCCAATTATGATAATAGTATCATAGCGAGCCATTTGTCTAACTTCATTGTCTGGGCCAATAGCGACAGCCGAGCAGGGCTCCAAAACGTTTGCATTAAAGATGTATGCGCTTCTCGCTATGAAAAAAGATTGCCCAACTGCAGAAAAGACAAGCCATAGGAGGATGTTATTTCGTCAATGGGCGGAGTTAGCCTTTTACGCGCCACTGTTAGTTTACTCTTATAATTTCTCAATTATCTTACATCGACGATTGACACATACTCTCTGCTCTAATGGGAATAGTGGAAATAGAATACGATGTATTTTAACAGTGTAGAATGTTCATTTGTTAATTCCCATGCAAGTTAATGACTAACTGTGTCAGTTATTTAGTCAATGGCAGACACCCAATAAAAATATCCCCCAGAAAATATCCAAGTGGACTATATAGTCAATATCGTCATTATGATGAGCAAGTATGAAGTAAGTATGAATAGCAAGACCATTAAATTAACCATGTATATATATATGCTTATCATATATATTCTTTATATATTATATATATAAAACATCGTATATATATACTTGATATATTACATATATAAAACAAAGTATATATACTTTATATATGTATATATTTTATATATATATATATATATATATTATTATTATCATAAAAAATAAATGCAAAATATACATTATTCCAATCCTTTGTTAATCCCATATTAAATGAGCCAATTTCTTGTTGAACTTGCATCACGCTAGTCTCCACTTAGAGGTGTGTAATCCACTGGGATGGCCATAGTTTAGTCTAGACAAGTTGGTGGCTTCATTCGATCCCTGTGGTATCTTAAAGACAACCTCCCAGAGGTGTCTGGGGGAGGGGGGAATTTCCCCACAGAGTAGGCCCTTTCATCTCCTGAAACCATGGTATCAGACCTTATCACCAACCAACATATGGCATCAAGGGACATTATATATCATCATAATATATCATCATATATTATATTTTGTTTTGTGTAAAAAAGCAGGTTTGCCTTAGCTATTTGAGTTGCATTTACTTTACTTCACATATACCAGAATAACTGATTCCCTGTGAGAAACATGGCGACAACAAAGCGTAATTAGTTTTTTTCTTCTTTTTCTTACATACAGCTGAATCATTAATATGGGTTAGAACAGTTTAGCTTGTTCTATTGGTCCTCAAAATATTCATTCAAAATGTTAATCAAACCATAATTTAGGTTAGGTTAATCATATCTAACTACATGAATAACTGTATGAGTGGATAACCACATAAGATAAGAGGATATGTGGTTGAATTGGTTGCATTTATTGAGTGTCGTTTAGCCCCAAGTGAATTCCTGAAATGTTTACCACTGTGAAATGACTGAGTTGTAATCATGTGAGTTCTGTTGACAGAGCGCAGAGCAGGTGATCTCTAAGGAAGTACAGTTTATGATGAAACACATAAGAATGTTCCCCAAGGCCAGGAACTGATCTGATGAGGGCATACAGCTTGGGTTACATCAGACACACAAACACACACATACACATCCACACAGACAAAAATATATTATATTATGTTATATTTATAGGCAATGTATTAACATTCAAACACCCAAGCCATAGCCTAAAACAACACAGCTGTTTTGTTTTTGTTTTCTCATTCGAAATGAAAAGTACATCAGCTGACACAAGCTAATATAGCTCAAATCTTTTTGTTCTTTAACCATATTCAGTATCAGAGAGGACATGTTTGTTTAGCTTCAGAAACCATATTTATACCTGCAGGTGTAAAGTATATATGTTTGAGGAGTGAATCAACTTTGATGAGCTCTGTTTGAGTGTAATAACATTGGAAGAGGGTTGGGCCAGAGTGTTGCATGGGGGTGGAGCAGCCAGTGTAGAGAAGGCATTTTTCCTGGTCCATTGACTTCTTATTTATTTTAATAATCACACATTTTAATTTATGCTATCTCATCTTGATGTCCTTCTTAGCTTTGGGATGAAACACTTGGTGCACCTGTGGACTATACCCTCCCTAACCTTATCACAGCTACAATGTCTGATGTAGTTTCTCTGTCTTTATAAGAGAATCATAATACAGCCAATAGCAGCAGGCCACGTTATAGCCTGGGCCAGGTTGCATTCCAACCCGGAGTCAAACACAAGGCACACATTGCAACCTGGACAGTAGGCTATTTGCAAACCAAATAAACCTTTCTGCCTGCATTTTCATTATGGTGAACACATTACTTTTTTAGATATTTAGAAGGATGAAAATAAATCACATTTTTCATCAGCTTTCCTTCAATGATTCAATGATATACTGTATATTTCTTTATATCTGGTCTGTTTTGCAGTCATCCTTTTTTGAATGATAAAGGTGTACATTTTCTATGGCTAAGTTTGTGCAATTAACTTTTATTATCTGAATCTCTCAAGATGGAGATGTGTTTCCAGTAGCATCACATGTTCATCTTATGAGGAAGTACACTTCCAGCCATTACCCCACCACTAAGGAGCAGTTCCTCTAAATAATGTATAATAAATTGGATTTTATTCACAATACACAATACAAAGAATATTACCATGGCTCAAATTTTAATTTGTATTCACTCGCCTTTCACATGACTGATGGTCTTGAAAGAGGTAGCCACATTCCAGGCTGGTACATTGTGTGGACAGAGTGTGACACTGGGTTTCAACTGTTTTGGTTTATTCATGGTCTGGTCTTCTTAGTTCTACATATAACTAACCTTGGCAACACTTTCAAAACATGTTTGTGAGCAGATATTTACCAGTTATTCAAAGCCAATAGGCATATGTATTCAGAAAGAACAATGTTTTTTTCATATTAGCATTTACAGCGATTAAATGACAACTTAAATGACAAATTCATTACAGTAATATGTGTTATGATATCCTGTCAAAGTCCCTACTGGGAAACCGTTTCCACTGCTTAGTCGCATGTAATTAACCCCTTAGACACTCCAACAGCCTCCCCAGATTCTAATAGTAGTGGATAATATAAAAAGTCACATGTCAAAAACGACACCAGCAACCACAGATGGAAAAATATTAGCCTATATTTTAAAAGGTGTTTTCCTATTGAGAAACAAATGTGATACATATATAGCAGAAACAGCAATAAGGCAGCTATATTTAGTTACAACATGGAAAATCATCAAACAACCTGACCAAAAGGTTTAATATTAATTAGGCCTTCATATTATATTGTTTCAGGATTAATACGAATGTGACATGACAAAGGGAGCAATGTCTCATGAAAAAAACGTAAGCTTAATAAAGAAAAGACCTGAAAAATTCAGATTTTCCATGAAAAGTAGAGTCAGTGTGTTTCTCATTTTATTTAATAATCATAATGTCGATTTTTAAAGTTTAAAACTGCATTTTAATCAACACAAGCTGAGTAGAATGTTTGAAAATACCAAAGCTCATCTAACATGCTACTCAGAGAACCAGTGTTACGCTATTAACCTGAAATGTTTCCATATGGAAATATATTTATAGAAATAACAAGTTATTTTTAATCAAGTCCATTTTGGGCTTGATTTGGGCTGGGCATGGAGCCATTCATGTGTGCTAAGATAACTCGGTGTGTTTTTCAAGATATTGCTTCACAACACCAATAATAGTAGATACCTCTGCCATGGCCCCTTTGCCTGCAATTGAACAGAAAAAAAGACTTGTTATGGACTTTCTATGGCAGGTGATCGATTTCTCAGTTAATAATTACTCTACTGTCATTTAGAATCCTCCATAAACATTGTGATAGTACTGCCACATACAGAGGCCAGTTCTGCCACCAGTGCTCCAGATAACATGTAACAAGACATGCGCTGGAAGACTTCATCACATCAGATGGTTGAATCCTCAGATCAATAACATCTGCAAAAGCTGGGTTTCTGCGTTTAACTATTTTACACACACAAACTTGAAGGATTAAAAGGTTAATTTTCCTCTTTCTCTCACTTCCTGCGGGCCACAGAATGTGGCCATAAAACTATAAAAGGCACTGAACTAGATTTCACCCCATTTCACTATCAGTGATGCAACACTCACAAGACTGGAGATTGGTTTACCTTAATGGCTGTACTGATATTACAGAGTTTAATTAGTTTGCATTTACCGATGCATGTACAACCCAGATATATTTCTTTGCAGTACAGATTTACAGAATTTCCCCCTGATTTAATGTCAGTTTGTACAGCAAAGCATAATATTTTGAGTAGTGTGTCTCTCTGGTCTATTCAGGTCAAGTCAAAACAACTGTTCCTAAAGAAAAACAGAGAGAGAAAGAAAGAAAAAAAACAACTCACATGCAAATGCATGCAAATCCCTTGCACAACTTGCAAATATTCACCATTTCCAAGGGTTTATTATTGCAAGGTGCTGTGTTACATCTGCTCATGTAACATATAATTTGGGCAGAGAATAGAAAGAATAGTGCCTCTTCCGTCATGCTGGAAATGAGCCAGTTTGCCTCCATTATTGAAAAATATAAGGTTTAATTTTTTGGAATTACTGAGAAATAAATGAGAACAATGACCGTATTATATTAGTAAAAGTTGTGTAGTATTTAGTTGTTGGTGTTTGGTGTGATAGTGGATTTGCTATTATAGCTGTGTTTAGTCTGCTAGAGTCCATCAACAGTCTACAAAACTGAATTCTGCCTGGCCATATATTCGACTACTTGATTTGCATATTGAAACCATATCACTACATACTGAGTGGCATACTGTTGAAGAAAACCCCTAAAGCTAATACACTTCCTTGTTTCCGCCTACTCAAATAACTCAAACTCAAAAAAAAAAACAGTAAGATATGTTGAAATGTGATGATATCTCAATATCTGTCCGTTAGAATTTAAGACATTCTGACAGAAAACCTTCACTTTTCATATGTGGGTTATAGTAAATGATGACTGTTTCACACATACAGCATGGAGAGAGTAAAAACATCCAGCTGTCTGTCTGCAGAGACCCAGCTGTACTAAAAACCTAAATGTTTTAACATGAAAACAGCATAACCATATGGTGATCATAAAGAGCATTTTCTTCAAATAATCCATCATAATTTTGAAATTATTTTAAAAAAAAATGACATTAACTAAGACACTAAGCAGTGTCAAAGTGACCGAGAGTGTAGGAAAGGTTGACAGAATACTGTGTTATCAGGTCACTCGGTTATAATCAAACCCTTAATCTTACATTACATTTTAGGCATTAAGTAGATGCTCATTTGCCAAAGCGTCTTAAAATATGCAACCTCTCACTTGTAAAAGTATAAATAAAGTCTAAATTGCAATGTTTCTTCAAATTATCTCTCCTTATGAGAACAAATTATTGCTTCTTATACAAGTCCTACTGACAGCTCCATGCTGTTACTAAGACATAACCATATGCTATTAACTTTTTGCTAATAAGTGGAATTTTTGTTGAAAATAATCATAATGTCAGGATAATTCAAGTGAATTGTACAGCATGATCTTGGCCTAAAGCAACCTCTGCCAGTCATGTTGACCCAGCTTGACCTAATTTCCTGATATGACCCACAGTACCTCTTCCTCCCTTCCTGGTGCCAAAGAAGAATGTTCTTTATCAGAACATTTAAAAGGAAACTACAACAGACCCCCACATAGGATATTGTGGGGCCTTTTTTGACTCAAGGCACAAAAATCTCAGCAGAACAGGCAATTAACTCAACTTAGATATATTTAACTTAGATGTATTCATCTCAACAACAACAATTTGCACTGTGACTCTTCGGCTTGTGGCTCCTCCCATTCCTCTCTGGACAGACTGGCCTACACTTTTATGTCCTCCCTCTTGACCTGTGACTCCACCAGGGCTGCAGGCCCTGATTTAGCTGGGCTAGCCCTGATTTATTTACCTTCCCGCACCTCCCCCAAAAGGTGGGCAGGCCGTACTACTGTTCAGGAGAGGGAACACCACAATATACACGAATGGGCACCAGTGGGTACAGTAAGGCAGCATTGGATTGAAATGTCCCTGGTTCCAACCCTGTCCAAGTGCTGAGGTGTCCCTGTGCAAGACACCCACTCTAACTGCTCCTGGTTGTTGGATGGCGCCTTGCATGGCATTCACTCACACCATGTGTGAGTGAATGGGTGAATGTGAGGCAATCATGTATACTACTTTAAGTGGGCAGTAGGTTGGAAAAGCGCAATATAAATGCAGTAAAATGTACCATTAATAATAATCTGATGTTGAGACATGTTAAGAGGGGAAGGGGATATAATAATTTAGAATGTCCTGAATCAACTGTGCTCTAGTGCCCATTGTGCCTTTAGCGGAACAATGTCCCAGTTAAAGTTTATTGATTGTTCTAAAAAATAAATGACGGTTCCAATAAGCTGTTTTCCATGAAAACTGTTCTTACACTGTATACTGACACCTACTGGGGTAGCTGCAGCTGTGTCAAATGCCAATGCTAAACACACTACCAGTGAACTGCTGTAGCTTTTAAAATGGATACTTCCATTGAATTGATCATTGAATCTCCATCTCACATGATTTGGTCTGACTCTAAATCATACTGAAGATAGATAGATTTAGATGAATACATATCCCATTTTATGGGGGGTCTACAGCATTGCACATACACACCTTCATCGCCACAAACAAGCTTCTTGATAATGCAGGGGATCTCCACATATCCAAACTCTATGAGCTTGGCTATGTGCTGTGTGGTAATTGGGTGCTGCCACATGGCTGTATTCATGGCAGGACAGAAGACCAGAGGATGAGTGGCATCCCAAGCTCTTATCACACATGTCTGCAAATGATAAACACAGATTACAGTGGAAAGTCTAAATGTTTTGGTATAACAATATCAGGGAATGTTCAGAGTAGTTACATCCTGCCTAATAATTGTATGCTCTCATAATAATAATAATAATAATAATAATAATAATAATTGTACCAGCAGATTGTCGCAAATTCCACTGGCAATCTTTCCAAGAGTATTGGCATCTAGTGGGGCAATTAGAAGTAGGTTGGCCCATCGCCTTAGTTCAATGTGTAGAACAGGGTCAGAACGCTGTGTCCACATCTAGACCAGAACATTTTCAATAGGCATATATCATTTATCATTAGAATGACTTTTACATTTTCTAAGTATAATGTAAAAATGTACATGTAGGCAGCACATGTCATTACCTCCCACTCATCCTTGTCACTGTAGACCCTTACCCCTACCTCAGCAGGGTTGTAGAAATGTTTTGCATTGTCAGTTGTAATAACTCTAACTTCCACCTAGGCAACAAGATAGTCACAATTAGTCAACTTTTTCAAATAGAAGCACAGTGGCCTAAAGAGACAGGCTAAATAAATATATTTCAACCAGTATGGTTTGTTATACTATGGTATATTTGAAATTATGACAATATATTGCTATACACATATACAACAATTTACTTTCCATGATTATTATATTTTTTACTGTATTACTTTGGGAAATTACTTGTATGCACATGTTGTAGTGTAGTATTATAAAATACAAATGTAAGTATACATTATAACGTGCGTTACAGTCATATAGATAAAATATCGCCACCTAGCAGCCATATTTTGCGTTACCTGTCATGCAGCTCATTTTTACTGTATATGTTGACCTCCCTTTTGGGGACATTATGGCTGTCGAGTTCCGGATAGTTTGTGCAAATACAGGAATGGACGGGAAGTGGTGTGAGCAGCTACACATACAGAAGAGTATTTAAGTTATCGATATTCGAATGAAACTCACCCCTGTTAGTTCAAGTAGCTGGGAGACCAAAATAGGCAGCTTCATAGCCGCGACACTTCCTGTCACGCCAACAAGGACACGGAATGTATCAGTAGGCCTTGTGTCCAGATTTTCATAATTGTGTTTCCTGTTAGTGCCATCCAACTCCATTTTTGCAAACTTTCACGATGGTGTGCTTTAACCATAGAAGTATTATGGCTTTAGCGCAGTCACATTTCTCTCGCCGACTGCTTCCGTAAACACCGAAGGATTAACCAATCGGAGAAGAAGAGCAGACCGTGAACGAGCACAGCAAGTACGCGCACGATCATAGAATATTCTCGCTGTCTATTCTATCTGAAGTCTCGAGTCGTGGATTTGAATCCTAGTCGTTTTTAATTGACATTTTAGGTGTTTATTAATTAAATTTCTAAAGCATCAACAATGACACTAACACCTCACGTATATTGGGCACAGCGACATGATGAAATCTACCTACGAGTGGAGTTAATAGATGCACAGGTGAGTAGCAGGGTATTCTTACAATAAAATGTGTAGTCTGCATTTAAATTAGCTCTTTTGATAAGCACATTTGTTGTAATATGTACATCATTATGCACGTATAATACGTTAAATGCATATATATAGTAATTATTAATTATACATATTATTATTATATAATTCATTATTTTTTTATAATAGTAATAAAGTCATTTTTTTGTACATGATCAGTATCTTTTGATGCAAATGCTTGTCTGCAATGTCACTGGAACTATTTATAGACTGTTTTCATGTCAAACTTGTTAGGTTAATATCAGGTGCCATGCATGGACAATGGACTTGTGTTTTGTGTCATAATAGACAAAACATAAAATATACCATTATATAAATAATATAAATACACGTTTTAATCCAGTTAGTTACAAAGACAGCAATAATAAATAGTGTTCTTATTTAGTTCTTATTTATTTACTGTAAATTACTTAAAATATCTTGGTAGGCAAGGAAGGAAGTAGGCAATGTGTAGCATACATACTGTAGGTTCAAAACTACTCAACCTGACCTTTCTTGCTTTTTATTTCAGAATATAAATGTGCATGTGCATGATAATATTCTTCAATTTAGAGGTATGCTATATCTATTCTTTTTAGCCCAGGCATATTTGACTCAAACTGTATATAACAGTATGTTTAGTTTATATTAACTATTTATTTTTAAGCTCAGGGACATGGCGCTAAAGGTGAAAATGATTATGAGTTCAGCCTGACATTTCTCTTGCCGGTAAAGCCAGAGGTATATATCCATATTATAGTTAATTGTGTTTGGCTTGCAAATGTGCTACTCCTTCTGGTCACACGCTGGTATTAAAATGTAATCTTTTTGCATACTGTAGGTAAGCCATAAATCCACCCAGCGACAGGTAAATATTACAGTGAAAAAAGAGAAGTGTGGTTGGTGGGACAGATTAACAACACAGGAACGTAAGCCTGTTTTCCTAGCACCTGACTTCGACCGCTGGATGGATGAATCAGATGCTGAGATGGAACTACGTGAAAAGGTATAGACTGATAATACATTTGACTTCCGTATGACATTTCTTCCACTTTTTTAGCACAGTTTATTAACCCTCGTAATGTCCTCTGGGTCAAAATGACCCAAATCACTAGCTCTTTGTGGCAGAAGGCGCTGAACATAATTCTACAGC
This sequence comes from Aphredoderus sayanus, assembly GCA_027564795.1. Taxonomy (NCBI): domain Eukaryota; kingdom Metazoa; phylum Chordata; class Actinopteri; order Percopsiformes; family Aphredoderidae; genus Aphredoderus; species Aphredoderus sayanus. Next base: position 1,963,097 of record JAODUG010000021.1, on the reverse strand, counting down.
TTACACAGACATATGATGTGCACTGCTGGCACAACAAGGTGTCAGTTTGAAACCCGAGGACAACA
>JAODUG010000021.1:1950179-1962932 GCA_027564795.1 Aphredoderus sayanus | reverse complement strand
GAGAGAGAGAGAGAGAGAGAGAGAGAGAGAGAGAGAGAGAGAGCGAGAGAGAGAGAGAGAGAGAGAGAGAGAGAGAGGCATGTAACTAAGGAGCAGCCGATGAAGTTTCAACCTGCAGGGCATCGACATTTCCTTCTTGAGGAGGGTCAAACTGTGAACCCTTGAGCCAAACAGGATTCATCCATCTAGGCATCTATGTGCCGGGTTCAGATAAATGGTGTCCCTTTTCCCCTTCATTCTGTAACGACTTCTACGACAGTTGGCCAACTCCAGCCAAGCTGAGGGCATTAACACTGCATTAACTATGAATGCTCCTGAGAAATAATGAATGAAGCAAAGGTTGCGATTAAAAGCTAACTGCATGACATGACTAAGAGGTGTCCAGACTTCTAAATGGGCGCTGGTTTAGAATGAAGATTAGGCACAACTGCATTGAACATATCATTATTCACGTGGAGCTCTGAGGGCATTGGTTTCAGGGTTTGACGTTAGCAAGGCTTGACATCGGCCCTCTGGGGACATTTGTTTCAGCGCTTGGCATTCGCTTGACGTTGTAACCGCAGCGTTAGCTTGTCGCTAGCATTGCGTCCATCGATGTCTCGCTCACCTCACAGTGTTAGTAGCATTGCAGGGGCACAGGTTGTTACAGATGAGGCCATAGAGGCCAGGGGGGCAAAACCGTTCTTGGCAGTTGGGGCCCTTGAACCCTGTGTCACACAGACAGGCTCCGTTGGTATGGTAACACTTGGCTCCGTTTTGACAGTCACACCGCTGGTTACACTGTGGGCCGTAGGTGCCTAGTGGACACTCATCCTGACATCTAGACAAAATGAACATACGGTAAATAGTTCATGTGAAACTAGCAGTGGCATTTGTAAGCAGGCCAAGTACATCCAATTAGTTGTTAATAAAGAGTACAGCTTATTTACCATATCAGGAATCATACAATCCTTATGCAATTGCAGAATATACTATGATTTGAGTGGACATTTGTATTATTGATGACATTAAAATCCCTGATTGAGGCAGTAGCGCAAAATTATTGAAGAAACCCTGAAAGTGGCGAACAAGCAAAGCCAACAGCCGGCTTTGTTTGGCTCAAAATTACCCAACGCGCCAGCAGAAGGCGCCAACCGCTGCACAGACATATGATGTGCCGCGGTTGGTGCCATCTGCTGGCACACCAAAGTAGTGCGTTTGAAACCCGAGGACAGCGGGAGGGTTAATGCGCTTATGGAATGTCCTATTTTGGGGTGCATGTTCTGCACATACTGTAGCTATGCTGACTCCAGTGTACTAGCACTGTTCAACAAGTTCTGAGTTCAACAAGTAATGAATAAAAAGTTACACATAAAATGATGTGTGTTTCCTCCTCCTCTATCAATTGTGATTCATTCTTTATTCCAGTTCTGTCTCCTCCTCCTCTCATTACTGTATATGAGTACCTCATTGAGTGTAATGGCAACACCATAGTGGGCACATGGCTTCAGGCCCTGTTTGTTCGAAGAACAACATGCCCATTAGCGTAGCATCATGCTGTTACCATGCTTCTCTATATCTTCACAGCGATGGCTGTGATAGTCTTACTGCACATCGTCCAGTATGATAACTAATCAACAACATATGATTGCAGTCTAACTCCACCCCTTTCCTTCAACCCCACCATAGGAACCCAATACAAAATAGCCCTTAGAGACCGCAATACCAAAGTAAGCCAACGTATGACTTGGATAGAAGTTGATTCAACCAATATATCACTACACCCATAGGGTGAAACATACATGTTGGAATGAGGTAAAAAGTACTGTACACCTTTACAAAATCAAATATTCAATCTTGTCAAGAGCATCAATCTCAGGATTTCGCCAAAGGTACTACAAACAGCTCAATTAAATTATGGCATGGGCAAGTCATATTCCCTATTTAAATTACACTGGCTTCTTCATTATCAGGGGACAATGATTTTATTACACTTGGAAGAGGTGGGTGGGGTTACACAGACTCAGAAAATTCCTGGCAGGTATATTCACCTGCCAGGGGCAAAATGAATGAGGGCAATTTTGCAAAATAATAACGCAAAGGAGAAGTCCAGGAAGCGTTTTCATCGAGGAGACAATTGCTTCACCTGAACTAATAAAGCTAGACGGCGCTAGCTTCCTCCGGTGGGCATAGAGAACTAAGAAGTGTGGACTTCAATGAGTCCTTAATATAAGCCCATTAGTTATAATTAATGAGCAGTATCCAAACAGCATGTAGCCCATAGTAAGATCAATGGGCAGGCTGGGAGTGGAGCAGGATGAATGAAGGCTAAAGACATGAAAACTTGCTGGCCAGCATAAGTAGGACATTAATTAAACATAAACACCACTATTAAAGGCATCCAATTCTTCTTCAAATAGACTAATGGTCATTTATAAATGCTTCTTTAGCAAAATTGCTGCATTTTCTTTTCTTTGAAAGAATACCCAGGTTTAAGCCTCATTTGGAAGTCAACAAAGAGAATAGGTCAATGAAGACCTGTTTTGTGTATTAAATGTGTAATTGTATAAAAGCTCCCACTTCCAGTTAATACCAATATCAATAAATCATGCAACTGTATGACCCATTTAAAGTAAGAGAATAACAACTTTGCTTCAGGGAATGCTTTTGCATGAGAGTGTTACCACAGCCTGTCTGTCATTGAACTACATACCTCCGTCCACTGAAGCCAGCCGCACACTGGCACTGGCCAGTGATGTGGTCACAAAGTCCACCGTTTCGACAGGAACAGTCTTTGCTGCAGTTGATGCCGTACTTGCCAAATGGGCATGGCTGGGCACAAACAGAGCCCTGTGGAAAATAAGCAGTAAAAGAAGCTTATACAAGCAGTGCAGACCGCATACTGTAGCACAGATCTTCACTGCAGTATGTGTTGTTATATACATTTCCTTGTTTCCCCCCAATATCCCAACTTATAGCATTCTGATTAATGCAGAAAACTGACAAAGAAAAGTATAAAAATAATTTTAATTGATGGCATTGGTACATATCTTTAGAAAGTCTCTCATTCTGAGATTTAGAGAAAAAACTTTGCAATACTTTTGAAATTAGGTTACAGATTCCCAGTTGTTTTATGCAGTTATATATAATATCTTTTGCTGAGAATAATACTCGAAATAATGATGTTGAAGATGCAATGTCTCCCCAGAACACAGAAGAGTATACAATACACTGTTGATAACCCTGTTCTCTCTTCCTTGGTCCCCTTTCCCTCCACAACCCACCATCCAGCCGACAGGGCAGGAACACTCTCCGGTGATGTGGTGGCATGTTCCTCCATTTTGACAGGGGCAGCGCTGCTCACACTGGGGCCCATGACTGCCAGAGGGGCACCGCTCACCACAGCTAGTCCAGTCCATACAGGTGCAAAGGAAAACAAATGGCTTTTATTATGCACACACAATAAAAGCAATGCATACCGCACACATGTTATGATGATTAAACATTGATGGTGGTAATGATGATGATGGTTAAATAACATAATGGCAGTTGGCCAACTGCATACAGTAGTTGTGGGTTAAAACATAGTAGGTCCTGTGGCATGTTTTGCTTCAAATATATCCTTAGATAATATAAAGAAAATTCAATTGAATTGCAACATTCCACTGTGCATTCATTTAGCGCAGTTTAATTGTCTTTTCAAGCACTTTTATTGTTGTTCAATGGAAATAATCAACTCATTAAATAAAATGCAACTGTTTATGAATTCAATTTGGTCAAATATGTATGTGTCTCTCTGCAGTTGACATGGTTAATACAACCAGTATCAAACAATTTCCACAAGCGTAGTTGCCATGCCCATGGAATATTTAGCCGATTCAGCAGAAATTGCTGAAATCCAGCAACACTTCATACAACGTTTAACAGCAATGTAATAGTTCATCTGTGCAAACACGCTGCAATGCCATAACCCCACATTGGTGTGTTGCTGCATGTCTTCTCTCCAGTGACATACTACACACTGTCAGTTATCAGAAGGAGTGCGTGCCGTGGCCGGGACAAACATCTGACTGGTACTCACAAAGCCCCTGTGTACCCCGGTGCACAGATGCACTCGCCCGTCTCGTGGTGGCAGGTGGCACCATTGAGGCACTGGCAGGGCAGCTGGCACGCCTTACCATAGTAACCGTGCTCACAGGGCTCCTCACAGCGCCAGCCCTGGTAGCCATCGGTGCACACACAGGCACCTGTGATGGGGTTACACTTAGCCCCGTTCTGGCACTGGCACCGGTTGCTGCAGTGAGGCCCCCAGAAGTCACTCTCACAGCCTGCGGGCACATGAAGGAACAGGAGGGGAACACAATAGATATAAACAGGAGGGGAACACAATAGATATAAACAGGAGGGGAAGACAATAGACATACACAGGAGGGGAAGACAATAGATACATAAAATGGCATTACGTTGAAATGTGTATCACACTATCACACGGTTTACAGAGTAAAATGATCAAGACAACAAAAACACATTATTGAAAGGCTAAAATATTGGCTGCCTACTATTTGTGAGGCCACACAGTACATTATTATTAGTGTTAAGAAAAGAAATATGGCTTAAGTTCTAAAATGATATTAAAATGAATGATGTATGATGATGAATGATGATTATGGATAGTAGTGTTCAAAACCTTCAAAACCTACAGAAAGGCAAATGTGAAAAAGAGAACAAGCAAATGACAAAACCACCTCAGGAGGCATTTGATTTTAATACAAAACTGTAGTGAACTGAAATATATTTTTTCATGAATAAGACAATGTCCATCCCCTGAGATGACAGGGTAAATGTTGAACCCCCTGCTGTTTATTTCTCAGGAGAAATGAACAGAAGTGCTAAATTGTGAAATTCAATCCTGGAATTGGCACTCAGGAAAATTGGTAAAGTGATATAACTTAATTGTCTTACAACATAAGGTATAAAGCTCACTCACACTACATCAATATGGGGCACCCTTGGGAAAGCTTTAAAGACGTGTATTTAAGCCTGTTCTGAACAAGCATTTCTCACATTCCACCGCGGTTTGTTTAGGAAAACTCAATTACACTTGTAAACCAAAAGAAGCTAATCTTCAGGATAGTTGTTTTATTAGCTCATACGGGTTAAGGAACAATCTGAAATGCTGTTTGATTTATCTAGCAGTGTTTCAAGTGGATGACATGGTGTCTTGTCTTCTGATCAGAATCACCATTAATGCCACACATAAAAGACTAGTTTCAGTTTCAGGCTAGAGACCTTTCCTTTATTGATTCGCGCACCATCGCAGGCCCCGTTATACACATGGAAGGAGCCCGGACCTCCTGCCAGCGTGCTTTCTCCCAGCCAGAGCTGTGATCAATTGGAACGGGGCTGTAATGAAAGCTGTTTCATGTCCGTCACTGAAGCCTGTTTGTGCCCAGTACACAGCAGGACAATGATCATCCCTTCACTGATTCAGACATTTCCACCGTGAAGGGGGTCCTGGAAAGCTGAGCCGGGGCAGTATTGCTTCTTAGTTGGACAGACTCAAGGCCGCATTTCATGGCTCGCCGGGGGCGGCTGTTGATTTGATCTAATATGCACCTGGCCTCCAGTCTGCCATGAATGAGTTCCCCGAGGGCCGAGCTAGTGCCACGCAAACGACCCTGGCACATTACTGCTGGAGCCTGCACAGGAGGCCAGGGTAATGGGTAAGCAGTTTAGCTGCAACTTCGTTTAACAGTCCATGAGCATTCATTAGCGCTTTCCCAGTACAATACAACCAACCACTTCACAGGAAACATTATCTGTAAGTAATAAACCACATTTATAGTTTCAGTCAAATGTATATTTTCAATGGGTCAAATATATTATCATTAATTTGCTTACATTTGTAGTTCTTATAATGCTCATGGTATATTTTAGCCAGATTTGCCAGATTTAGCTTTTCATGCCATAGTACCCAAGGCTACATATTAGTTCATCAAGCTAACCCTCCAAAACACCCTAGTCTTGCAGCGCCAGCCTTTACTTTGTAAACTCTGGGACACAGTGCTGGCTAACTGTGTCAAAACCCGCCTACTTGACAGGAGACCTATTTTGATTCACATGCACAATGCCCAGCTACATAACTCAATGACCGGCGTTAGGCTACGGTAACTGGTTAAAATAAATGGATAAATCTAAACATTTAAATAATGCACTGCCGAAGTGTTGCACCGAAATTAAGGATACAGACTTGTGAGTAGCCAATGAAAATTTAAAGTACCACTTCCTGAAAGTACTGACAAGCTTACACAGTTACACATGTATACACATGTATCATACATTGTTGCTTATGTGACGTACAGTAGTAGTGCATAGATGACATAGAGGCTGAGACTGCATACACCCTAGCCTATAATTGGTATACAATATAGTACACTGTATACTGACCATAGAACAATACAGACACTGACACCGGAAGCAACATTATGTGCCTTACCAATAGGTATACCCCAGCCGCATTCATCTAATGTATCTGTATATAATTATTATTTTGGCTCCGTACTTCACCACACTGGAGTTGGTATGGTGCAATAACTATATGCAGGTAAACTGTTTTAATGACCCTTTTATACATATAGTACACTGTGGCTTTACCTTAGTGAAGGGAAATTATACGCACACCTCCAAAAGAACTAAATCCATCTACTGGAAATAGATAAGGATCACTAGAAGACACATCCATTTCTTACAATGTCACTTTGCCTACCTGTCAGGTGTTAATACAGTTATCGACCTAGATAGCTTCACAAAGACATTTACCTTTCTTCTCCTGCCTCTTATAACTCAACAAATGTTACTGTTGGTTTATACCTATTTTATCATGCCCTTAGTCACCTCAACACATTTAACCATTATCCTGCGTCTCTCTCCTACACCAAGGTTCTCAAATTCTCCACAGAAGCTTCTCAATCCCCTCTGACAACATTTAACTGTGATTAAGGAGTCAAGGGTCGTGGTGTGCTGTGGGCAGACATAGTGAGGAAGAAAAAGAGAAGTAAACACCACGTTGCTTTGCTTTGGGTTCACTGTAGCATCCCGACTCCAGCTTACTGGGGGTGGCTGCGGCTAAATTAGACAACCATGGCTCTCCCCTGTGGAAAACAATGCACATGTAGTAACACCCACAGAAGCCTGGGACTAGAACCTGCAATCTATTCCCTATTAACCGGTCTGACCAAGGTCAGGGAGCCTAACCGGAGGACACACACAAATCCTAGCTCAAGCTTTCAGAGCTCATAATGCATAACAGTTGGAATGTGGATAACCTCACACAGAGGGATGAAGACAATCCTGGGTTCTGAGTATAATACCCTTGGCTGAAACCAAAACAGATCACATTGAGGCATACCAGCAGACAGCGAACGTCAGAAGCTGATGTCTATAGGGAACGGGGTGAGTGAGCTGGTTGTCCTCAAAAAAAAGAAAAAGAAGTCTCTGCAACAGGAATCGCTGCAACCGGATTTAAACTGAACAGCTTTCAGGAGAACATTCCAATCAGAAGATGCCTGAAACGTAGCTCTGGCAAAACATTTGTCACTGTTGTGTTACTCTGTTTGTGTGTGTGTGTGTGTGTGTGTGTGTGTGTGCGTGTCTGTGTGTGTGCGTGTGTGTGTGTGTGTGTGTTTGTATGTGAGCGAGGAAACTGCTGCCATAAAAGCTCCTGTAAGCTTCTCAAGAAAACACTTGCAATGAAGAATTGAGTCATATCATACTTAACATTACACTTCAGCAGGAAATTCGTTAATCTACTCTTTAAACTCATATTAACCATATAGTCAGAATCTAACCATGGCTGGTTTCTGATATGTAGATGTAGGCCACTGGGTGATAAGACCATGGGCAGAGGGGGCTGTATATCATGCAGTCGTATTTATATATATATATATATATATCATGCGCCTGTTGATTCTAAGTGGGATAAAAGGATATCATTGCTGTTTGAGTGACAAGCAGACAGCCCCGATATTATAAACAGAGTGTATACTGTACGTTTGACATCTGCGTGTCTGGGGAATATGTTTCTAAAGAAGATATTAGGATACTGTGAGTGTTTTTATTTATACGAATCTTTTGCAGAGTGAGGCAGTATGACGCATGTCTAAACAAGGCTGCTGCACTGCTTCGATAGACCAGCGGAACACTTAAACTCACATCACCTCACTTTAAGCCCTAGAAAGAGCCGAAGGCTGAGTTCACATGAACACTTATCAAAAACAAAACAAGAACATTCAGTGTATTTCAATGTATTTCAAATGCTGCTGTTCACTGATTTGAACTGAACATCCAAAAGTAATATACAAATCAGAGCAGCATTTGCATGGCAGATGGTGAGCACTCAAACTGTCCTAGCTTTGTTGATCATATTGCAACCTCTGGCAAGTGTCCCTGTTCACAAGGAGACCCTCAAAAAGATTTATCAGCAATGTAACTCAACACAATCAAAGGACATTTTAACGCAGACCTGCCTCGTAATATTTCACCATGTCTAATGCTCATGTGACAACATCCTAAAAGTCACCTATTAATCTATGTACTAGCAGAAACTTGTATAAAAATCGTAAAATCATATTTGCTATAGGATATCAGGTCTGTGTATACGTCGGTTTATACTTTTTCACTATTCCTGGGAATTACATGCACTTTATTCCAGATATAAAGTCTACTCTATATTGTTCGTTTTTCAGTGCAAACATCCATTAATGATCCAGCCATATCATCCGATCATTTGTGCCTTGCGCCCAATGTATGCTTAATTGTCTTAAAATAATTCAATTTAAAAGTAATCTGATATATTAAAATAAAATGGCAATCATACATAAAAATATATGGATGAACAATATTAAAAGAAAAACATCGTAAAACCAAAAATGTTCTCTCCCCATCTATCTATCCACCAAGCCGTCTATCTGTTTGTAGATCAGGTAATGTGAAATGCGGCTTCTCAGGCGATACGTGGCTATTTTTGTAGCAGTTGACTCAACAATCAGCTATTCATCACAGCATCACATCGCCCTGACATAGTGTCCTACACTAATAGTGAGCATCAGACAGCATTTGTATGAGGGCCTCATGGGAAAATGATGATAGCTGCATAAAGCTATATATTTGCATTGAGTGATGAATGTCTCTCAGCTTAGTTAAACTGGCTGCTGTAAACACTACACAGCATGCCTACTGTCCTTTATACACGATCCCACTGACAGTTATTACACAATTGTTATTCATCAGCCCACACTGGCCCAGACATGACAGGCAAACGTTTTAGATACAGACCCTCAGTGTATGATTAATGCATTTGCAAATGAATAGAAGAAACTGCCAATAGTCATGGGGCAGTTTTTGCTGAATTGTAAGAACAGTGCGCTGCAGTCTGTGTTGTGGGGGCTTGTCGTCTGTCCAGCCCATAATTCATCTTGGCCAAGCCTTACTGTGTTCACCTACTGTACGCCCTGGGGAAAACATTGTATGGGCCCACGTGTACATTATAACACACAAACACTCTATTTCCTTTCTTTAAACACTTAAAAATAAACGTGTACTGTACATTTCCTCTATGGAGACATTTCCGGGTACACCATACCCTACTTTACCCTTGAGACCACAGGGAAATTGAAGAAGAGACAAGAAGATGTGACTGTTGTCTACTGAGAACCACAAAACTAATGAGTGAACAACGTAATTGTTTTAGGACTCCACGATACCGATTAAAGAGTCTTGCCAAGGGGTGTTTATCCCGTGGAGAATCTGATCATTTGTCCAAGTTCTATTTAGGAAGTGAACCTGGATCAATAGGAGCACTGCAGCTGCAGCACGCCTCTAACGGAGTCTAGGGCTGGGGGTTGACCCAGGCTGACAGGCCTGGGCCATCTCACACTGTACGCACTAACATGGCTTTAAGTGCGGCACCGATAAACAGAGCAGGGGGAGCTCCTTCCAGAGCTGCAATCAGGCCAAGCAGTTATGCATGCATGCTGGGAGAGATGTCCTCGTCTGGATGCAGCACGCCAGCAGGCTGCTCCACACAATCCGTCAAGGGGCAAGAAAGTGCATGGATCAGCAAAATGGTACATAGCCAGATGCTGCTTCCAATTAATATTTCACCCCTCGCTCTGTCCCGTAAAAAAAAAAAGAAAAAAAAAGAAAAATAGCAACAACTTAGCTTTCACACCACGGAGCGACCAGAAGCAGGAAATCCACGGTAGAGCTGCAAGACGATTTAAAGGGCTTTCCTACACACAATGCTGTGCTACAGACATGCAGCACAGTTGGTTGGTCATGGCCAACGACGACGACGAAAGAGACAATGTCAACTCAATAGAAGCAGCTGGTGTCCCACTTAATTTGCACCCATCGATTTCCTATTTTCAATTATTAATTCTAATTAGGATGAAGTAGGATGTGTCTTAAGGCCACTGCAATCAATAGGGGTAGGGCGCGGTCAGGGTAAGGACTGATGCACGTTGATACCATGAAATATAGACGCATACCTGTAGCATGGCAATGACCAGTACTTTCAGTTGGGTCTCTAACCCATCAGTGACACACTAATGAGACTGCCGTTTTAAATGGTAAAGCGCTTATAAACTTTTGTTAAACCATCAATTCTGTAGTTGTACCTTACATTAGCTCAATATAAAGGCCTAAAGCCAGCATCAAGTAAATACAAGCCATTCCTGGACCAGAGACGGACTGCCATTTTCATCTGTAAATGGCTTCTATAATTTCTTAAAATCTTTTTTCAACTGTGTTTACAAATCTGAGCCCTGTCTCTCCTGGTGGTATGTGTTCCAACGTGCTGCAAAATGTAATTATAGCAGTTTATTAAAATACATATTTACATTTTGGATTAAAACGAAGTATAACTATAAATACAAGTATACAGATAACAGCAATTCAGCATCTTGAGAATGCATTCTACTAGTAGAGATTATAGATTTGTAGAATTAAAAGTATGTTCTTGAGAACATGGTCATTAGTGGTGGATTAATACAACTCTGAGTTAGTGGTGACGCAACAGGAATGAGAGTTTTATTCACATAGAATATCTGAGTTGACTTAATACTGAGGTAAGAAAGCTTGAGGGTGTCAACAAAAGTTCAGAAACGCTTTTATGTGCCTGCAAATTCTACAAATGTATCATATTACTAACAAACCAAAAATACATTTTAGATTTGAACCTGTTACAATCTACAACTGTATCTGGTTATATGCTGTAATTTAGTAAAACTACAACCATTATGTACTTTGTTTGAGAGGACAAATTTATTTACTCAGATAATCTGCAAAATTCTACTCACACTTACTAGACAACCCCCCCCCCCTCCTCCCCACACACACACAGATAATTGCTTTTTAATGATCTAACATTATGCAAATTCTCATCATGCAGCCATAAATCTTATAAGGTGTTTTTCCTTCTCAGCAGGGTATGAGCTAGAGTTTAAGTAGTGCCAACAAACTGATATACAATGAAAGTTAAGAGACTAATGGCCCCCCTCTACTCAAACTGAATGATATTATGTAGTCCTGTGCATTTAATTGTGTGAAATGTCAGACTCACTGAGACCTTTCACTTCTGAGTGTGATGGGTAGAAACACGCCAATTTGTGAACATTTTAATTTAAATTTAAATAGCATTGGGTTCTATTAACGTTATACTATAATTTCATGCCAATTTAAATAAACACGAAACCAAACTATCTTGTGTGATAAGTAACTGGTAACTGCCCAATAATATATATGTGACATGAGATTATATTTTGGTAATAATGTAATTACAGTATATTTTTATATAGTCATTTGTTTTTATTTAGAGTAGCCTACTATACAGGGTAGTAACCATCTACCCTTTATTTTACTCAGTGATTTCCAGAAGATTGTATAAAACTGCAGGTCCTACAGTATAAATTAAAACATTACCAAATGTATTTTCATATAAAAAAGATTTATATACGTTTGACACACAGCTGTGCAAAATATTTGGGACTGAGACACTGACATCTATCGACTGATTAACATAGAAGGATGCTGTAGATCTAAGGGCTTTTCCATTTTATACCATTGTCTCGTCAGGCCAATACACTCTTTGGCGACTGTTTCCACAATGTTCATCTTGAATGAACCTCTGGCTGTGAATGCAATGTTCTGTCAGTCTCCGAGCACATGCATTATTCTTTCCAATCCTCAAAGTCAAAGTGAAGTCAAAATATACAACTACAGCAATTTATACAGAATCTATCCAGTGTGTGTGTGTGTGTGTGTGTGTGTGTGTGTGTGCGTGCGTGTGTGTGTGTGTGTGTGTGTGTGCGTGTGCGTGTGCGCGTGTGCGTGTGCGTGTGTGCGTGTGTGTGTGTGTGTGTGTCTTCCCTCCAGACAAAGGGAACAGTGTTCACCCTCTCTACCACCACGTCCAGAATACGACGGAACTGGGTGAAGCTGCTTAGCCAGGCTATCCAAAACAATACAAAGTGAGTTACATAGACCAGGATGGCCGAGTGGTTAAGGCGTTGGACTTAAGATCCAATGGATGTATGTCTGCGTGGGTTCGAACCCCACTCCTGGTAGACACATATTTATAAACCTCCATCTTTAAGTCATCTGGGTCAAACTGACCCAAATCGCTACCTCTTTGTGTCACAAAGATGTCGCCATTCCTAATTCTACAGTTTACACAGACATATGATGTGCACTGCTGGCACAAAAAAAAACATACAT
>JAODUG010000021.1:1901761-1924975 GCA_027564795.1 Aphredoderus sayanus | reverse complement strand
GCGACCGACGCTAGCTGTAGCACATCAGCAGCATCAGTGGGGTTATGCTACCTCGGTATAACTGCTCAACACAGCCATTCACATGTTCAGCTGATCTGCACTGAGAGAGGTGTGTGTATACTTCATTCACATGTGAAGGAAAATCAATCAGACCTCCACTTTCTCTAAGTAGCAGTTGGTTTCAATAGGCAGAGGCTGGACTCATGCTCATTTGGGAAACAAGATGATGAATCAAGGTGCACATATTCCACACGCCCGCTGCTCCCGCACTCCACCCCCCTGTCCTGAAACAGTCCGGCTAGATACTGTAGGCCTTGCTTGATTGACTAGAAAGCTTTTATCACTTCTGTGATTAGGCCAGCACTCAGTCATTTCAATAAATGGCTTTGGGGGAGTGCAGCACCCCATAAGTCACCATGTGGCACCGTTCGTTTCACAGGTTTCGAGTCGATGGCACGAGGCCCAAAGTTGACAAAGTTGTGATTATTCTGAATAAGTGGAAAGATTAAGTCGGCTACATGAACCGGCGGCTTTTAATAGTTGTTAGAATGATGGCTGCAGGCAAAGTGAGTGGTGCGCTGCCCTTGAAGTGAAAGACAGTGACAGATACAATAGCCAGAGGCACATGGCCTAAAGCTCACCTAATCTTCCAGCCTGTGGCTCCTTGGGTTTTAGCGGCAGGGCAGCGGGGACTCTGTCGGCACAAGGTGACAGAGGTGTCGCTGTGCTCAAACACACACTTGCGAGCTAGGAGAGGTGATGGCGGGCTGCAGATCTGTGGGAGAGAAGAAAAATAATGAGCTCATGATGACACAACGCTAGCTTGTTCGCTCGCTCATACATTTATTATGGGATCAAGAATCCCAACAGGGGTATAGTTTGCAAAAGCTGCGCTTGAAAGGCCAAGCGCATCCCGTGCAGCCTCCACATTCAACAAGAAAGTTTTCCCTTCCTATGCCCTATTCACAAACCTGCCAAGCTATGGCAAGAAGGTCTAAATAAAGAGCTTTTTACTGTATATAATGAACCCTCACTACAAAACACCACAATCACGTTGTCTGTGCTCATTAACAAATTCCACAAATGTGTTATTGCTGGCCTAAGCTGAATAGTTCTGTTTATTGTCACTGTCCTTACACAGCTGTTAATTATGTTTACTGAAGGTCAAGGGGAGAAGATGGAGATTCTTTGACCCATTTTCTGGAGTGCGCTCTGCACTAACATGTAAACACTAGCAATAACAAAAGCAGGGTTGCTTTTGTTCCTGGCCGTTTAAATAATTCATCATGTATCCTTCAGATGTAAAACTGTTGCTCCGATCCAGCTAGATGTGCAGTCGTGAGTTGAAGGAACCAGGAAGACTACACTTTTCCATCGCCCTCTATTTTAATCTCAACTGAACCCGACTGTCAGTTTGTTGTGGTGCATCTTTGGCAATTATACTGGAGTGTACATTACCAGAGAAGTCTTCAAATAGCAGGTTATGGGAGAAACTATTGGACTTTCATTGCCGAACGAGTGTGAAGGGTTCACTGCTCATTACAAATAAGAGTCCACTGCAAAATGTGTAGTGTACAAATCATGTTTGTGTGGACACAAAGCTCAATTATGTTATAGTGTCACAACCATGTTGCTGCCCCAGCACTGTTTACATCCTGAAACACAACTACGTGTGCGGCTGTAGTGGGGAGAGGGGTTAGAAAACAATGACGTCAGCCAACAGGGGTGTTTTAGGAGGAGGCGTAGAGAGCAGTGCCAGCCACTCAGGACTTGGTGCAAGATCATCCCTCTAAGCTTAGAAAAAAATATGTTTTTTTTTAAATGCTGGTTTCAATAACCAGGGTAATTCTGGGGAGGAAAACGTTTCTATCTTGACTAGATCTCTCCCCTTTTCCACCTCAGAGATTCCGGGAGAGGTTCTTGGACAAATGACGCAATTTAAATAGGAATAAGGGTCAATATGACACGCATCACTTGGGTCTCTCCTTCCTCACTCATTCCCATAGAGGCCTGTGGTCCTGCTGACCATGTGCTGAAGACAGCTATTTATTTGGCTAATGAAGGAGGTAACGGTGGTGGAATGAAGGAAGCAGGGTGCTAGGGGACCACGCATTCTGACAGGTACCGTGTAATAGGATACACATCAGAACCCCTGCACACAGTGAACCCACTGGGTCGTGCAGGTCTGGACACCTGTCTGCCTGAAGCGCTTACATCCCCGGTGACAAGATCCACCGCCGCCCCTTTTCCCACTGTCCAATGGCGACATCTGCGCGGCTGGGGCTATACACGAGTCTTCAGCGTGTGACTTAGTAAAGAGCAAAGCAATTAACCACACCAGTCCCATGGGTCACCGGAAGTGACTGATGCTCAGCAGGCATGCTGGCTGGATGGCAGTAGTCGGAAGCTCATCTTGTCTCCGCGGATCCCTGTTGTCCAATCTCATCGCAGTACCCTGCCATTTTCATCTGACTACGGCTTGTGCTCATTTCCACCTACATAATTGAAGATAATCCTGCTCAGCATTAAAATCCCATCTGGAGTCCTAGAAAGTCCTGTGTGTCTAGTTGCACAGTGCAGCTACCTTCAGATGTAAAGTGAGGGTTTACATGGGATTTATAATCAGAATGATCCCCGCCACCACGTCAGGTGTGCAATCACTGTGGGAGGATTTCCAGGGAACCCTAATAAGAGTGATCTACAGATTACAGGGGTAACCATGCCGGTCACTGTGCACCAGGGAGCCTCAGTATCAGCCACACCTAATATGCTCTGCTGGTGGCAGTTGCCAGATGTTATTAGAGAGATCCTGCTGTCACGGATCAAGAGTATACAATGTCATTGGTGTCTCATCAACAGAGCATTGAGTACAAGCATATGTCAATGCCAGTTTTGACCTGGACCATGTTTTCTCATCTTTTACAACCGTGGCGTTTATATTCTGATCCAAACCTATAATTAAATAATAAAAATTTTAGATCAGTGGATCTATAAACTTGCAGAGCCATAGAAATTAAACATTGAAATGTGGAAATTACTACAAGGCAAGACAGAATAATGGCCTCTAACTAACAAAAACGTCCTTTTGAAATGTGTAAGGCTTGTTTTACAATGTCACATGGCTACAGTTTGTGGGTCCAACAAGTAGCCTATTCAATTTCCAGTTCCTTCCACTTCATTGTTGTTGTGCAGGCATGTGTGCATTACAGTAAACATGTCATATATCTCTTACAGTACTTTGCAACCTGGATTTGTGAGATCATGATCACTTGAGAATCCATCTTGCCAGGCTTCAAGTTAGATGTTTAGAGAACCCCACCAATGGTGCATCACCATAGGATGCTGAACTATCTGGGATGGGAATTGCGAGGGACCTCACAATACAATATTATCACGATATGTCAGTGCCAATACAATATGTATTGTAATTCACAATTACAATAAAAAAGAGACATTGAAATTACAATATTGAATCATGATTCTATAAGAATCATGATTCATATAACCATTTTTAAACAGTTAAATCATACTTCCAAAAGCAGATTTTAAGACTTAATGAAAATAATATTGTGATACTACACTATATTGATTGTTTTCCCTTGTCCCTAGAAACTACAGGAAGCTAGGGCGAGGTTTAGGTGTGATGTTAGCCCCTGACAGACAGTAATAGACACAGGGTTCATAACAAAATCCTTTGAAAGTGTCTGCCCTTTTCTAGTGATGACTTCCCAGGTAGTTCTGTGTAACAAACCATCTGGCAGGGTCAAGTTAGTAAATCATGAAGTGAAATCAGACATTGAAGGCCACAATGCCAGACAGTTAACTGTCTGCCAGGCAGTATACCTTAATATTTTATTGTTGTCCATGTACAATATTCATGTACAAAAGACATGGATGACCACCAAACTGAACCTTAGAATTTCATACTTTCATAGTTTATTTTACTGTGTTGGGAGAGAAAATACTGCATTTAGAGCACATTTTAAAAGTAGCAACATAATACTAAATTATGTTCAAATATTTAACATTGAAATGTATCAAATGTTTATTTCCCTAAACTGTCTCTTAAGCTTATCTGGGCAACTGTTTCATTGAACAATTCTGTAATCTTTGTGTTATGCAAACATTTTACATCCAAAATGAACAGCAGAACTGCCAAACGTATGTGAGAGGGACTTTATCAGAACATTTCCAAATCATAGCTGGGTTCAAATGTGAGCAGTCTCAACGGGCCAACAGACCCCTGTGCTGCTATGGTTACACCGTGCAACAGCGCAAATGTGACTGCATGTGATTTGCGCTAGGAGAGTGAGACACCTGGGGAAATGCTGCACGTCGTTTAACAGGGCTTTAATTCTGGCCACATGGTTTATTCATGCAGCGACTGCTGATATCACGACTCTCATAAATCACGCAGTGCGGCATGCTGGACATCCACGAGCCTGGGCAGGGCTCACTAATCTCAACACCATCTTTCATCTGAATAACCTTGCCTTACTGCAGGGCAGGCCAACAGCAGACACAACCCACTGGAGGGAAACTCTCCTCAAGACTTTTATTTCTTTCACTTTGGGCACAAATACTTTCTTAAGCTTGTCAGGCCCCGCCAACACTGTCCTCCTGTGCTACTGAGGCAGTCTGACTGCCCTCGTCAGTAGGGAACTTACTAAACAGAAGAACTGCTTTGTTAAAAAAGCTCCATATTTAACATTAATATAGCAACAAACAACTATGTTCATTTGTCATGATGTAGTGGATTAATTGTGTCCTGTGATGAGAATGATTAGCTCT
This sequence comes from Aphredoderus sayanus, assembly GCA_027564795.1. NCBI lineage: Eukaryota > Metazoa > Chordata > Actinopteri > Percopsiformes > Aphredoderidae > Aphredoderus > Aphredoderus sayanus. Next base: position 1,920,184 of record JAODUG010000021.1, on the reverse strand, counting down.
GTGTGTTAACCTGAGCTCCGCTGTTCTTTGTTTTTATTGCCATGCAATGCATGTGTGTGTGGAAGCATTTGGTGTGAGATGCTGATGCTCTAGTGTGACAACTAGTGGCAGAATCTCATATAGAACAACTTTAATATTAGATGTATGGAAGAAGAAACAAAGTCATTTAAAACTACGGTAGCAGAATGGAGCTGTGTACTCAATCAAAGTAACAATCGATTTTTCTTCTACTACCAAACATTAATTAAACAAACTATTGTTATTTTCTAATTACTTAGGTTTAACTTTACACCCACACAAAAGGAAAAAAAAAACCTTTCTTCACAAACATGTCAGCAATTACCAGCTGAACACACCCGGCTTGCCTTAGATAAATGGAATTAGTGAAATGACACATTCTGAACAAAGTAACAACGTGTCTGATGCCACACAATCCTGTGTAGGCTTTACTGCCCTAGACAGCTCCGAAGGTTTCCCATCAGGCATCTAATAACAAACTCCAGGCATCACATTGACAACTGCCTGTGCTGCATTGCCCTCTGCACTATGCCATGACCCCCCCTCCCCCAAGACCAAGCTGTGGTGTCCTCCTGCCAGAGCAGAACCCTCCTCCCATTTCTCCTTCTCCACATACGGTATGTAATTAGCCACCCTGTGTCTGATTGGAAGTAATGAGAGCTGGAGAAAAACAGTCGGACAACTTGGAACAAATTAGTGTATGGATATTAGCCTCTTGAACCCTCTGTGCTCTCCCACTGGGGTGCTTCTGAGCGGCTTAGAACAAAACTGAGCTATTCCGTTTCTCCACTTTCTGGCTTAAGAAGTACAATCACACAGCAGTGCATACTAAACAGCCATGATGGCTACCGCGTGTTTATAATAAATGGCCATTTTCTGACACTTGAGATGAAGCTACTGTAGTTGGACTACCCTGTGGGGCGGGAAAGACGGACGGGCACAAAAAGGTGGACGGCGAGCACAGAACAGACAATTTGGGGACGCAAAATGAGCACCTCGCCAAGAGTCGCTGAAACAACAGCACTGCCAAGGCAATTTTACACCTCAGTAGTTACAGACCTCAGCCACTGTCGTCCCAAACTCTGAATCGCGTGTCTCCCTTTGTGTCTTCATTTATTTCGTGTCACTGTCCCAAGATGTGAGAAGCCAAGCAGTGAGAAACTCCACCCCTCCCCATAAAATGTCACGTAAATCGAGGCGTGTGAAGCATATGGAGGGAGGGGCTGTAAGAAGAGATCCCTTTCCTTTCTAGGTGGACTGTTCCACAGAATGTCATAGGCTTCACGTCGATAACTGTCTCACGCTCAGCAACGTGTTAGTGTGTTAACACTTACCGAACACGAAAGCACTTTCAGTATACTGATGACAATCACAGAAATGTATGTGTTGACACGCCCACTGGATGTCCAGCTTTGTCTGGGTAAAGATACCCAGTTACAATTCAGCAACTTTCCATCTTCAGAAAAGAAATGAAAAGAAAAGAAGTCTTTTTCCCATATTGATCAATAGTTTATTCCTTACGGTGCATTAACCTTCAGGGTAACTAGCGAGTGGGGAATGAGTTCATCATGACCATGAAGTAAAAATATGTTGCCTGGGCCTCTTGCCACAGAACCATGTGATTTCAATATGTTGAAATGAGTGCTCTCTTGACCCTTTTTGCATTAAAGATGTATGCCCAATGGCTGCAATGGTGACCTCTTCAATGTCCTTGATACCACTTGGGGGGAAAATCTTCAGAGTTAAATGAATGTATTAATAAAATGTACAAAAAAAGGAATATGCCATCCGCTGTCTCCTTGGACACAATGGGTCTGACTAATGAATGCTTGAAGAATATATCTAGGCACTTGAGATAAGCTATAATTGACATAGAATTATTGAGTGTTATGAAGCCAGCTAATGCAATTGGTCTCTTACTTACAGTTCTGCATACTGCACACCCAACACACATCCATTAGACACAAGGACAGCTCTGCCATATCATATCGTGCACACACACACACACACACGCACACACACACACGCACACACACACACACACACACACACATACTTTCTGCATGTGTAGTCTACCATGTGCACAAACCTGCCATAAGTAATATGGGACACAAGGCTCAGGCTAAGAAATTCAGTAAGAAAAACCGCATGGTTAGCCTTCACTAAACCACTGTTGTGAAACATCATAGCTATCACAACCAAAACTCAATGGTAAGTGTTCCATGGGAGAAATATGGCCTACACACTATAAACACACAATAAAAGCAAATCAGCAAAGCACACATGTAAAGCAATTAAAATGGTATACAAGTACCTTAACCTGCACACATGAACTGTTAAATTGACTGTTGAAGTAAGTGACTGCGTCTACAACTGGATATACACCCACACAAACATACCTGTTTATCTCTGTGTTTCTGTATCCAAGCCTCTATTGCCATACACAGAGGACTGCACAGTGCTAGTCGCTGGGGTGCCAAAAACCTATTCGCTGACCCTGTGGTCTCCGGACAGGTCTAGAGGCAAACACACACACACACATGCACGCGTGCATGCACGCACACCTCCTCCATCCTGCAAAAGAAGGCACACACTGCCTTGTGTATTATTCATGAGCCACCTTGTTGAGTGGGCAGTTATTCAGCATCTAAATCCAAGATGTGGCTCAATCTGTGCTCCATTCACTGTCCTGACTGCCATTGATCACAAGGCGATGTACCCAGGTGCTGAATAAGCAGTGGGGCTTTATGTTATAGAGCTCAAAGCACCTCGCTGTTAGCGCGGAGATTAATCACTAGACACTGGCAGTGAACCAGAATTTGCTTTCCAGAACCAATCCAAAGAGACACAGGGATGGTGTTTATTATACAAGTGTAACATAGCATGGGACACTAATGTGTCAGTAATGGAAGTAATGGCAGATACTGTGTGAAAATCAATGGCACCTAGAATATGTCCAAAATAGCCTCTAGTTTCACATAGTTTTATTCGTCTATGTAGTCTAAACAACACACACACACACACACACACACATCCACTCTGGAAGGTGCCAGAGGCAAGGAATCATACACTAATAGATAGTTGAGCACATTTGTCGACTTTGATCATCAGTCAAATAGCCTATATGCTGCCAAATGTGGCATGTCCACAACCCGCATATTTCTACATTTGTCACAATGACAATCATCCATCATCAGTCACTAGTAAGAATTATGCATGTGAAATGAGATTAATAGTGTTTCACTAGCTTCAAGCCAGTGCTGAGTGTAACACTTATAATGGCTAATATAGGCTAGGTAATAATAATGAATTCAAGTCATGTTTATGTTGAGTTGTTCCCAGTATAAACAGCAAATAAAGCAAAAAACAATTGAGATAAAAATATATATATATCATTGCCTCTCAGTGATTTCACTTAGTCTCAGAATGGAAGATGCCTGTGCAGTCTAGTCAAGTATTAAACCAAACAGGTTTTACACTACATATTACAAAGCAGATAAGACACTGTAACTCATGCAGCAGCATGGTCTGTGCATAGGGTGATTGCTTGATACAGAGTTGGTTGGCTACACAGTGAATTATAATGTACACTACACTATCAATTAGCTATGACAAAGTAGAATTTGGGTGAGTACCTTGCATCGCCAATAACAAAGCTGTCTTGCATTTCCATATGATAACAGAGAGGCAACCATGTCAAAAAACTTGGTCTTTATGGTAATAATTATTTAACAAAAGAGATGTGTAGGACTTGCATCAGCAGGGTTTTAAAAAAGTCTTGCAGTCCCAGGAGTGTGCCTGTCATTAAAGCCAAAAGGAAAAGGACTGATGAGGACAGCCAAGCATTGGCAGTGAGCTTTGGTCTACACTACAGCATCCCTCCCCAGCAGTGCCCAGAGCCCATTGCACCTGAGGGAGGGGGATTAACACCGCTCCACTCTGAAGCTCTTCTATCTGAAATCTGCCTTAGCTCATCGTTTCTGGGAGCTGTGGCTAGATATAATGCAATGCTCTTGCAATCTATTCCTCTGCAGAGTGCTGGCTGACCGACATCAATTCCCTGCATTGTCGAATTATTAATTAAGTGCATGCAAAAATAATAAGATGCAGACCATCAGGACAACACAGAACTGAAGCTCAATCTAAATTGCAGATTATTACTTAAGTTTTATTATTATTAAGTTCTGCTACAATCTCTTGGGCTAGCTATGTTTGTCTCATCTCTTTTTTTTTCTTTTTTTTTGCAGAAAAACTACAAGATCCGTAATCCATACTGATTGTACTTTTGATATTTCTAGTATGAAAGTGTGTGCAGTTCAAAAACCATAAGGACTACAACAACCAAACAAAAAAGTTACATTTGTCAAACACTTCCCAGATAATATGGTTCATATTGGTACAACCACATTTTCTCTAAAAAGTAAATTGCACAGAATATTATCTCCTTCTAGTAAAATGTGTTTTATTAAATTGTGTGTTTCTTTGCAATACTCTGTATTTGCAATACTCTGTATTTAAATACAGAGTATCATTAATATATTATATTAATGATTATATTATAAATTATTATAACCATCAACACAACGATGCTTTATAACTTGTTCGGTATGCATGTGTATGATGTTTCACGGTTAATAATCGATTACAAATATAGTACATTATTTTGCATTATGTTATTGTGAAATAATTATTCAACTTTACATTCAAAAAGTTGCACAAATACATTGAGCCATATAATTAGGATAATGCATTGTTGTTTATGATTTCCTTTCTACAACCATGGTCAATGTATATCAAATATATAACCCTGCCATTATATAGACAGAATTTAACAGGGAAAGTTCAGGGTGTGCCTTGCTATTTTTCATTAACTTTTGCTAATGCATAGCTATGACCTCCAGGGTATTTTGTCAATGTTCAATGCACTTTTGCTGAAATAATAACATCTATCAGTCAGCACAAAGCAAAAACAGCTTAATTTGCAGAATAAAGGTCATTGGAAGCATTGCTTTTGATGGAATGATGGAAACCCACTTTTTAAAAGGAAAGGTTTTCCAGTTTTTACTATAATAAACTTGTTAAATAGTATAATAAATGTTGTCCTGCTATCATTTGGGAAATCTTTTCAAGTTTGCAATGAAGACATTATTGATGTTATAGACTGGAAACCAATGTCAGAGGAACACTTTTTGGCCTGAAAACAGTTGGTGGTAAATGCAGTTAAATAATATGGAAAATTAAAAGGCCTTGGAAATTCATAGGGTTCACTCTGCCAATACAAGGTGTCCTTGGGAATTGAAACTACTTTCAGCTTTCTGCAGGGCCACACTCATTCATTAAGCTGCACTAATTAAATGTAGGCCAATTGATTGAGCCAAACATCAGGTTTTCCAGTAAAAATGGTTTACTAGACTTTTAAGTGAGCAACAACAAACATTCTACAAAATGGAGAAACACTTGTGTGCCCTTGAAGACCAGAGCTCTTTGCAAAATGAGTGTCTGCCCACTTGCATTGCACAATTAGTTTAGTTCTAATTAGTTCGAAATTGCTAAAATGGAATACAACTCAATCTAAGTCCTATGGTGTTTACAACTTCCAATATATATACATACACATATATATATATATACATATTTCATTACATGTATGGGGAACACTATAAATGTGGGAAATTAAATAACAATAATAATAAATAAAGAATGTTTTTTTTCTGGGGGGTTTTTCTGTTGTTTTTTCTTACATTTTTAAAGCTGTTGATTACATTGTTGTCTACTGTATGTTTCCATTGGGACTAATACATGTTACCAGAAAAATACCAAATGTTAATTTATAAAACTTAGAAGTTAATTATACTAAAAGCCTCATTGGCCTTCAAATAAAAAATGTAAATAAATAAACACTGCATGGTAATGCAAAACTGCTATTGATGTATGGCTTTTTATAAACAAGGGGAAAATTAAAATTCCAATGAATATGTCACCAGTTTATTTCTGGTGCGGTTCTATTTGATATGTGTATGTGTGGTCTACTTGTGGGTGGGTGGGAAAGGGGTTTCCATTGCACAATTATTGTTTATTTGCATAATCCACACATTATCCCAATTATTTCGTAATTATATCTTTTTGGGTATCAGACAAAATAATTCAAGTTTTAAAGGATGTGAGTAGCACTATGTTGTCATCTAGTGGTTAAAAGAGGCATAAACATCTGTGTCCAACAATTCTGTATAGCCAACCTAACAAATGTTTGCCAGTATAGTGGGCTTCTTGCATCAATTATAATAATCACAAAACACTTTCCATATAAATATTCAAAGCTGTATAACAATAAGTAAACTCAATGTAACCTAAACGAAATAACTTTCATCAAAACAAAGTTAAAACCAGTGTGAAAGAGTTTTCACATTTTTAATAAGCAGATCAACTACAGCCTATACAACACATTACACCTATAGCCTACTGTACAGTCCATGTCCAGAATTCAACTGAGCAAAAATATTATCAGATTGCCAAAAAACTAATTGAATAGAGCACACACATCACTTCACGTTGCAGCCTATAGCATACCTTGCCAAATGCCAGATAATGCGCCACAAGGAATTGTGGGGTCTATTCAACTAGCCTACAGCAAAACGTGACAGATGCACAAACATGGTCAGTGGCAATAAACAAAAACATATCTATGGAAATATAAAACGCGCATGCTGCAACACCATCAATCTCTCTCAATCTCAATCTCGCAACAGATGTAGATATTACGTTATAATACGTTAACTCACCTTATGACTTCTAAATTAGTTATAGCCGCTGAAAGGCAGCGCAAAGCAGTCCTGTGTGTGACTTTTCCTACATGCCCATTGTCTTCCATTTGTACGCAATACAAAAGCTAAATGCCAATTTTAATTTAGTTGATCGAAGTGCTGTGTTAGACACGATCAAATGCAGACGTTGTTTTGAGACACATGCAGGACAACCCCCTGCTCCCACCAGTCTCACACGCTGAATGAAGCGCGGCCCACTTTAAACTCATGTGACGTCATGGGCGATGGCGCTGATGCTGCAACGCCCCCCGAACACATACATACAAATGCACACACGCGCACGCACACACACAAACACACACGCGCACGCACACACACACGCGCGCGCGCGCGCACACACACCCACACCCACACACACTAATTTCTTCATTCATTTTTATTTTATTTTATTTAAATTAAGTAACTGTCATTTTCAAAGAAAGAACAAATCAGATGTTTTGAGTGCATATTGTTTGGGATAAACATCAAATTATTAAATATATTTAGAAAAACATTCAGATTTTTGTATTCCTAATTTCCTATCTTGAACTCCCAACTTCATAAAGAATGTCATAGGTAGAAAATATGTCTTTAAATGCAGTCTATGGGTGGATGGATGATGAAATTAGACAAATTGCTCAGAACAGAATAATTACAGTAATTATACTATATTTCTTTCTGCGCAGGCGAGCATTTCAGTTTTTTTACGAAGAAAAAAGCAAGTCACATCATAATAATGCTTCTACTCATGTTTAATATTGGACAAACTGACAGCTGTGCAGTATGTGCCTGGAAAAGATAAGAGAAGGTAGCCACAGTCTTCTGCTCTATATGCACCACCTAGACAAACAATGTGAGAATCCATTCTAATGCCCTGCAGGCCAAATGAAATGAGGAATTTTTTTAAACCTGGCACAGACCACGAGACCAGACACAAATTGTTTTGTCAAAAGCCTGATTGATGTATTTTCCTATTTTAGTGTAAAGAAAGTAGGCTATTGGCTAGGAAAATGTGTATGAATCACCTTTGGCAAATAAGGTATGCTGAAAAAATACACGTATGGCCTATTTTTCTTTCATCTTAAGACTGTAATTTCAATGGTTTGACTCCCAGCTAAATAGGTTCAAGCACTATGGCCGACACTGCAATCATCTTTGAGAAGCATGCCTTATATTACGTTACTATATTCGGCTAATGTAAGTTCCTTTGATAACTGTCTGCTAAATTACATTGTTTTTAATATGCTTATTGGTTTGATAATGTGTTGTACGAAGGTTAGCTCGATATCAACAACACTGCAACTACATTTCCAGTATATGGATTTTATTTCGTAAGAAAATAGAGGCTTAGGCCTACTTGTTGTGCAACAATGTACGATTCCATCGCACAGGAAATAATGCAACAACTTGCTGCAACCTGTCGGTATGAATCAATCTTTTCTCTTTGTGGATCCAGAAGCAATCAGAACACAACGCTGTCCTGAGCTTTGAGGAGCCACATAGGCTGGCGGTGGGACGGAGACAACACCCATGGTTGCCCGTGCTTTATTCAGTGCGCCACTGGGCCGCCGTGCTAAACGTACTTTTTGTAACCTGATGTTCCTTACCTTTGTCATACCGTTAATCGCCAGTAGAGGTAGCACTTACCCAAGAACGGCCATGCCGTCCGGAAGACGAATGTATTGTAAATATTATGTGACGTGCCATCCTAGAATCCACCCATTATGAACAGGGTTGGCTGTTAGCAGCTAAAATTGGACGTGACAATATTTATTTTGCTAGTTTTGAGTACAGATTACAGTATTTTGTCATCCATTCTTTGTCAGTGTTGCTCACAGTTGTAGGCTACATTAAAAAAGATACCTTGTCCAACATGCAAAAGAGAAGGAAACCGGAGCCGATCCAACTTAACCCGATTCCTGATGGGAATACTATAAACGGCACCGGTGCCACAGAGTGAGTCTGAATCCATTGCAGATTGGCACATTCATGTATTCTCGATTGATGTTTGCCGGCTGAAATGTGTTTTCTGCTGCTATAGGCTATGTGTTAGCATAGACAACCTAATATCCGGATATTTTTAATGATGGTAGGCTAATTATCGTTATGTTACTAACTTCTGTTTCATGGCTACTGCGCTGTAATGTACGAAGGCCAAATAAGGTGTAAATCAATTCACTGAAGGCGTAGGAGGACGAATGTTTTTTGTTTCAGTATGTTGACAGACTTAATGCTTAATGTTTGGTTTACAAATGAAATAGTGCATGTCAGTCTCTGCAGTCTGCAGATGTATTCAACTTCTGCCACTAGCCGTATTGCTCAGGCACTCTTGCTGAATATTGTGAATATGCAGGGGTAACATAAAGGCAGCATTAAGGCTATAAAACGCAGCATTGAGACATATAGAGGTACTAGAGGTAGGCAATAGCTGAAATAAAATACATACAATAGCCTACAGTATTTTAAAAGTATGTAGACATCTTAAAAGAAAAGAAAAACAAATAGTAAACAAAACAATATTAAAAACAGGGGTAAGATGCCATAAGATGAAATAAAAATAATAACCCTTCCCTGGTGGCAGATTTATCCCACCAGGGCAAATGCAAAAAGGAAAATAGGATTAAGAAAGTGAACACAGTGAGCCCAATGAAATTAGAAAAACAAAATGTAGGGCTACAGTACAACCAACGATGTAGAATGTATGATCTTGGAAGGCCTGTGCACACACACACACACACACACACACACACACACACACACACCTAGATAGCACACATATGCACACACTGTAACATAGTCTGGTCCTAGTTGTAAACAAGAGGCAATTGCATATGTCAGCTTATGGAAGATTAGTTCCGACAAGTTAGACCAACATAATTATATTGCCAGCCCATCAATGATGTAACAGATTATTGTATTGTCTTGTTTTGTCTTTGTTTGATATTTGCATGGTCTTTTTCTCCTGTGTTGGCATGCGAGTGATTGTGTGTACCTGCAAACAATGTCAGTAGTTGGTTTATACTGTAGTTAACCTGAGTATTTTCTTAAGATCCTGAAGTCAGGCTGGAATGAAATGTAGATGTGTGGCACTGCCTGGTGGATGATTTGATCTTTGGCTTTGCTCAATTAACGTAGTAACCTATAGTTATTCTTTGCGAATGACAAATGTATGACAAGGGCAGCATTCTTTCTGTGCCGTGTAGGGCAAGTTGTGGCGAGCCAAAGGGTGGAATTTAGAGTGAAGCACACACCAGGAACTCACATTCAGCGATTAGGAAATCTTTCCTATACACAACACAACTACAGAGGCTACTGGCTAGTCATTCAGAACTTCAGAACTGTTTTTTGGTGTATGGATGGGTGGAGGGCGTGGGGGGTCAGATAGACAAACCATGCATTTTAGTAAGCTCTTTTCCATGAAAATTTCACTCAGAACATGACTTAGGCCTAATGACTTTATGAGCTATCTATGGGCGTAACACATTTGTTTTTAATCCTTTTTTGTACTTAAAATTTAAAGATGTGGTATGTTGCTTCGCGGGTGGTTTGGATGTTTTGAAAAACATGCTAAACATAGCCTGCACAAACGTACAGTGTGCATTTGTACAGGGACCAGTGTTGAAGTTACACTGGACTGCTTTTTCTTTCTCTCTCCAGAGAAGCCGTAAACCTGCAGTAGTAGCCTATGCTGCATTGGCTTTAGCCTATGCCTATTGAACTGAATTTAAATGATGCGGGAATAAACCGAAGTTACTTAACCAATACAAAACATTTTACTTCCATACAGAAGTGTAGTATGCACCACTGCATATAAATATACATATGCATATCTTTTCTAAATATATTAGCGCATAGTTGGATAGTGGGATAATAATACTTTGATGTTTGTTGGTGGGGACAATAGTGATTTGAGTAGAAACATTTAAATATAAATAAACGTCAAAACTCCGAATATTGGTAGACTCTGAACTACAGATTTAAAAAACCAAAAGCATGAAGAACCTATAGTATAAACCTGACCATGGAAATGAAAAGCCTTTATGTAATCAAGGACTAATAGATGTCCTTGAGGAGCATTGTGTTGGATGGAACACCAAAGGCTCCAGTCGTGTTCTCATCCTCCTGGGAGGCAGCTGTTGCGTAGAGCTATTGTAGTAGCCTCCCACGCCTGGTGGGGAGTGTGTACCAGGCTGCTGCTCTTAGCCTCCTCCACCTCCGGCTCTAGTCCACCAAACACCCACACCAGCCTCTCTGGCCGAAAACCCAGTATGTTGTCGCCATGGATATGCAGGCCTGCTGTGAAAAATAACAACACCGAGGCCTAGCCCTCGCCTGGCGATATGTTGGATGAGCCATGGAAGGTACATGGCAGGGTGTAGCACAGCACTAACTGGGTCAGAAGATTGTGTTAACTCAGGGCTTGATATTGAGCACATCTTTTATAACGGCACTCAAAATGTATAAAGAAAATAGATTCTGCTTCCCTATTAATAAAGTCCTAGACTGAGTCCTAGACCCATATCACTTTGCTCTTTGGGGTGTTTACTTCCACAAATATTTCCTAGATACGTGATTATTAGCTGTTTCAGTAATCTTTATTTATTTATACAGATGTCTGAAGTCATTGATCAGTTTACTAATTAACCATATAATCATTAGCCTGTGAAATGAGCTGCAGATTCATCATCAGTTTTTGTCCATTTAAAATTAAGTGATTGGTATTTTAAACATTTGGAGGAGAAGGATATGCACAGTAGTAGCAGGTCAGATAACTTCATTTGGCAAATGGCTACCAGAGGAAATGTGTCACCATGACAACAGCACAACGGGGAAAAGGCATCTCATAGGAACTCCCTCCTTCCTCACATTGGGATTTGGGAAGGAAAACTGCAGTGCACCGTTCACTGTACCCTTCCGTCTGCTTGCCTACTTAGGTGTTGGTGTCTGTATGTGTATACAGGAAATTATTAAACACCAAATTGTGTGCTTGTAGAGAATCATCTTAAATGTTTAATTTATAGACCCTTACTAAGGCTCCCCTCCACTCAACCAGACTGGTGGTAGTGATACTGCTGTGATACTGGTGTCCTGCTGTATATCACAGAAGTGTAACCTGGTGTTAACCCAAATCCCCATCATTCCCTTTTGGCTTCTCCTCTCACTGTCTCTCTGACTCTCATTCTGTTAGAACAAACTTGGAGGCCTTGCAGAAGAAACTGGAGGAGTTGGAGTTAGACGAGCAGCAACGCAAACGTCTGGAGGCCTTCCTGACACAGAAACAGAAAGTAGGCGAGCTCAAAGATGATGACTTCGAGAAGATCTGCGAGCTGGGTGCGGGCAACGGTGGAGTGGTCTTCAAGGTCTCCCACAAACCCTCTGGTCTCATCATGGCTAGAAAGGTATGGGGTTCAGAACAGCTAGTCTTTACTTTCTCACTGCTGATATCTTATACTCGATTCCTACCAGCGCAGAGATCCTCCCAAGCACAACTCAAATAGAAATGATAGAGTATAGTGGTTGCTTTTACATAACTGTCAGCTGCACTTTTTCACAAGACTGCCTTGAGCTCTCCTCTAGCTCAACAAGCATTGATACAGGCATAATCATAGATTTAGAAGTCATTTATCTTCCTGTTTCCTTTTCAGTACTTTAGTGGCAGAAAGAATTGTGGTTACTGGAAGTTTCTTATAATCTCTGCACAGATACAGAAGCACTGGGCCTGAATCACCAATGTCTTCCTACATTTTTTCTTTACATTTGTTCTTGAGAAAGGTTCTAAGGATAGTCTAATGTACATTCACAAACGTGTTCTTAAATTGCACAATTGCTCGCACCTACGTTCATAAAATGATGAATCCCATGTCCTCGTAAATTGAAAGCGCAAATGTATAAAACCCAAAACTCTGAAAAAATTTCTTTTCAAGGCTTTTCAGCTTGCTGAACTTAAGTTAACTTAGCTAATTAAACATTGTAGCAAACGTCTCCTGCTCTCTATAAAGGAATGTATTGACTGCACTATGCCACACCCCCTTCCCCATAATTCCTTGATTTGTGTGTGTGATTCACTTTAGTGTTGACTTTATTAGTTTCACTGTGTTGGGGAACAGTAGAACTATTACACTGAATAATACAGCAGCTGTGATATTGATAGGACACTTACAGAAAGTTCAACATCCGATTAGATGACACATTATTTGCATGGATGTGTTTTTCCTACATGCTACTTAACACTATATTTTTGCTATAGGCCTATAGACTTTTTTGTGCCTTTTGTTGGTATAAGATGGATGGGAAGAGACTTAATCATAGATCAATGTCTAACACAAAGTTGACAACAACAAAGATTTTCATATATTTTACGTTTTTACTCTAAAAGTATTTTATGTTGTAATTTTAGTCCTATATATTACAAAAGCGTATAATGTATAAGAAATACAATAACTATTTATTTGTCATGAACATGTCAGCATTCAAATATGCATGTGTATGATTGAGTGTGCATAGATTCTATTCTTTGCTAAGAACAAATATTGAATAATAAAACATTGGTGAATGTCAGAATCATTGTTGTATAAAAGTTAATACTTTACTTTTAAGTAAATAAAAAAAATCATATCCACATACAGTAGACTTGACTTGGTATTAAATGTTTGCAAATGCATTAAAAATGCATTTTTATTTAAGGAGTAGTCTGTAATATTTCTGTACTGGGAAGCAGTGTTGTACAGTAAAGTGTTGTACAGGGTCAGGACCGCTTGTCTCATCATATGTAGCTCATTCACCTGGAGATCAAACCAGCCATCAGAAACCAGATCATCAGAGAACTACAGGTTCTTCATGAGTGTAATTCTCCCTACATTGTTGGGTTCTACGGTGCCTTCTACAGTGATGGAGAAATTAGTATCTGCATGGAGCATATGGTAAGGCTATTTCACTATGGTTGCTATGGTTTCATTCTACATTCATTCAGAGGGGATCTTTACAGTTTTCACGCACAGTGAGCTGCTAAGTCTATTTTCAACATGCATGCACGTGATGTATGCTCATAGCAGTGAAATAGGCATACACTGTTTTTCTTTGTTTGCTGGTATTAGGATGGAGGCTCCTTGGACCAATCACTGAAGAAAGCAGGAAAGATCCCTGAGCAGATCCTTGGCAAAGTCAGCATTGCTGTGGGTACCACAAATACCTCTACCAAGGGCATGCTGTGTCCATCTACGTGTTTTACGTGTGCTGTTCTGATATATAATATGTCTTTCCAGGTTATTAAAGGGCTGTCCTACCTAAGGGAGAAACACAAGATCATGCATAGAGGTGAGCATGCTTAGCTTTGTGATACCATACCATACCATAGTCTGGACAACCTGTAAATTGTTGAGCTTCAGTCTGAACCACAGTGATTAGAGCCAATTGTTCATTGTTGTGCTGGCATCTACAGGCATAGTTTAGGTGTGACGTTAACCCACATTGATAGACTGACTGAACATCAGGTTAGAAAATGCTACCCATTTAGCACTACACAAATAATAGCATTATGAGGTTTTAGGCTTTTAAACAAATCTAATCAACTGGTCATTATGATCTGGGGTTGTCTTGTATGGTGTGGATTGGAATGTAGTGAAGGATGACCGTAGCCATTTCACCATGCATGTTTCTGCTTACCTGGGTTGGATCAGAAACACAATCCACCTTATTTAACTGTACAAAGCCTGACCTTACATTGGCATTTATTGTTCAGCTACGGTAATCACTGTTCTTACTAAATTTAGTTATGTTGCTAACACATTTTTAGCAGGGTACTTTAGTGGTTAGGGTTGTCGACTCCCACACAACAGGTTGTGGGCTTAATCCCCAACATGCCCACCCTTCCTGTAATCATCCTTGAGAAAGCTGTCTAACCCTACCTGCGCCTTAATACTGTAAATGAACTGACTGCAAGTTGCTTCTGATAAAATCATCTGCTAAATAAACAATGTCCCTACATCACAGGAGTTGTCCGTAGGTGCTTTTAGCAGCTTTCTTTAAAGCAACAAACCTTAAAGGTGGAGTCAGCGATTGTAAGATAAGCTAATAAGATACAGAAAAATACACTTTATGTTAAATTAAGCAAATATCTCTTTACAGTTTGCTAGCTGCCAGTTCTGTGTGTGTTGAAAAAAGAATCTGGTGTTTCTTCACAGCCCTGGCTCTGCAAATAGGAACACAAAGTGGTGCAGGATGCACCACACACTATCCCAGCGTGTGTTCAATGTGGGGGGCAGAGCTTCTGAGGGAGCACCCTATGGCAGTGAAGGGGGAGGCTTTTGTTTTGATCTAGTTCAAATATCAACAATCGTTCTGCAGCATCACTGACTCCACCTTTAAATCCACAATAAATGTCAGCTTCTCCATCCTTCACTATAATCACCGATACTGTATATACAGTAATTTACTAATGCAGTACAACTACCCTTCCATTAGTAGATTGTGCTAAATACTGCGTGCCATTTCAGATGTCAAGCCCTCAAATATCCTGGTGAACTCCCGCGGTGAGATCAAGCTGTGTGACTTTGGAGTGAGCGGGCAGCTCATAGACTCCATGGCCAACTCCTTTGTGGGCACTCGTTCTTACATGTCTGTGAGTTCAACATGCCGGTTTAGTGGCTGATTGCATGGTCCCCAAATGATAAGCAGTTTAGACCCATGTTTCATATTACAATTCAGACTGCAATGCCCCTCCTTGAATGTCAATCTTTGTTGTGGTACGTCTACCTCTACTAGTGATGGTAATAATATTCTCCCATGCGGTATCCAGCCGGAGCGACTTCAGGGAACCCATTACTCTGTCCAGTCAGACATCTGGAGCATGGGCCTGTCATTGGTGGAGATGGCCATCGGTCGCTTCCCCATCCCACCGCCTGATTCCAGGGAGCTGGAGCAGATATTTGGCTTCCCAGTGGAAGGGGAAGCAGCTTCACGCGAGACCTCTCCTAAGCCACACCCGCCCGGCCGCCCAGGCTGTGAGTTGTAGGATAACATTGTGTTGTTAATGAAGTTACAATAATGCAATACAGTAATACTGACGTGAGACTGTTTTATCTGATAGCTTTATTTCCACAATGTTGTTATAAAAGCAAATTATATAATATTTAATGTTTTTTTGGTAAAATGTCTATGCTGTTATGTGGTTTCTATTGGTCTAGCATACGGACCGGACAGCAGACCTCCAATGGCTATTTTTGAGCTCCTTGACTACATAGTTAATGAGGTGTGTTGATATCTGTTTGATACTAGCTGACGTCTCTTCTGTTAATGAGATAGTAAACTTGCATTGCAATACACTCCCACCCTTGATAAATCAAATTTTTTGTCTTTTTTTCAGCCCCCACCAAAGCTTCCTGGGATATTTGGTTCTGAATTCCAAGACTTTGTGAATAAATGGTAGGTGATTTTCCAAATATTTACACTTACAAACATGCTAAATGAATTGTATATATTAACCTGCAAAGTGAGTAGAAAATGTAACAAATTAAATTAAGCTTTATTAAGCCCTTCCGAGCTCCATTGTGCAAATCCATTTATCATATTTCTTTTGCAGTCTGGTCAAGAATCCAGCAGAAAGGGCAGATTTAAAGCAGTTAATGGTGGGTATTCTCATTTAACTATTCAAATCACGACATCTTTAATCCCTTCAGACTGCTTACATAACTCCCATTTTCTTCAGGTTCACACATTTATCAAGCAGTCTGAAGCAGAGGAAGTTGACTTTGCTGGCTGGCTGTGCAGCACCATTGGACTCAATCAGCCAGTGACACCCACCCACAGTGTGGGGATGTGAGACAGTCTCTTTGCCACCGTCTACTTCACCACTCAGTAATGCTGCCACAATCAACTACACGTGCCCCCCTGATGGCTGGGTTTTTATGACTGCAGTTTTAATATGTATTTGATAAAGATGTGCAATTACTAGTTGTATATTTAGAGTGTACAAAACCAATATGCCAAGTGAAATTAACATCAAGTATTGATAATACCTAGGCTGCACTGCAAGCCTGACTGAAAGCCATTTAATAGCCACTGCAGACAAGACTTCCTTTTGGAAACCGGACAAATTTTGGGGTTACGATGGTACCAAGTAGGGATGCTATTGCATTTTAGACTGAATCACCATGTATTTATCCCTGCACGCTTTTGCTTACTTGTTGGATCGCCCCTTGAAATGTGACTGATGTGCAATTAAATCCAAGACCAGAGCTTACATATGCTTGAATCAATCAGCTACGCCATGATCACTTTAATAACTACGCTGTTTCAACATTGTACTGTAATTTCAACAAGAGATGTCACACTAGTTGTCCATTGGGGCTTTAGTCACCTAAAACCTTAAATGTGACAAATCCAACATTGTGCCTACCATTATCATGTTTTACCCATGAGGTAATTTCTACTTGTAAAATGTCATGTCAAGATCTTGTGAATTAAAAACCACCTAAAGAAACAGGTCGCATATTTGAAACACCTTTTATTTAAAGATCAACTCTACAGTCTATCAGGTTTATGCCTTGGCCGGTGGAGCCGCTGCCTTCTTTTCTGGTCTTTTCTTGGGCTTCAGCATCTTAGCCTTGATCTTAGCCTTGAGCTAAGAGACAAAATGGAAAACAATGTCAGTCAAGTGTGCGTTAAGTCTGGGTATTAATTTCACCATATACTGCAGTCTTTTAGGCATTGAACTTACAGTTGGGTCATGCTTCAGGATGGCATTACGCCTGGCTGTCTTCGCATAGGGGTTTAGTTTCAGCATGACTTGAAGATTCTTCAGAGGGTTCTTCTTCAGAACTCTGCGGCGGATCTTCTTGCTATAATAGACAGCACAATGTCCAGATTAAGATTGTGTATAGGATTCTTACCATACATAAATGATCCAATTGCATGCTCAGGACTTTTAAGACATCAATACTTACTTAGGTGCACGCAGTGCTTTATGGATCTCCTCACTCTTTAGAATCCTGGTCAAGTCTGAGTTGGTCATCTTGTGCATTGGGAGGCTAAATTAAAAGAAAAATCATTAACATTGGGTTCTTCAGTTTCCATCAGATTTAAGAAGTAACACTGAGATACTGCATCATTAAAAGTTCTGACTACTCAATGGCCTATGTCCAAATACGATTTTAGCACCGAGAGAACCTAATTTCAATACACCCTATGGAGTTCAGCAATGACAATGTTGAGCGCCCTCAGTGCTGTTATTTAGCGCTGCACTGCCAGCACTTTCAGTTGAATACATTTCAACATTTGGAACTGGACATCGATGCTGGACTCATCAATGTCACTCTTGTTGGCCACTTAAAATCAATGAGAGGTTGATACAATATCAACTATGGTGGTGGAAAAACTTAGCATGTCAACTGTCAAAAAGGACAATTTCTATTGGTTTACCTAACCTTTCAAATTAACCAGTTATAGTCACATACTACAGCCATAATCTACTACTTTGGATGTTCACAATGATGTAATGCATAACTGTTAGAAGGCGTTTTTGTAACCTAGCTACAAGTGCTTGAGAGAAGCTCTCTGGAAGCGCTCTGAAATAAGATTGTGGGCGCTCTGTGTTAAAGTGCTAGAGCAT
>JAODUG010000021.1:1866933-1878472 GCA_027564795.1 Aphredoderus sayanus | reverse complement strand
AAGGAGTGTGGGCCTCCGTCCCTCTCCCTGTCCCTCTCTCTGTCCCTGTCCCTCTCTCTGTCTCTCTCTCTCTCTCTCTCTCTCTCTTTTTTTTTTTTTTTTTTACCAGCAGCTCACACTTTTTAATCAATCAGAATAAATGCTTTGCAGGAATACATATGCAACCTGACAAAGCACCACATCAGTAACAGGGATGATATAGGGACTCTCATGAACCAAATTTGGCCCCTGTACTTCTGGTGGAAAAGCAACAAAGCTCCTGAGTTCCTGGAAAAAGTTCCTCAGTAGAAAAGGCTCTTCAGAGATCACTATTGCTATAAGAATAAGAATGATCCTATATTGTATGTACTTAACAGTATAGAGTATGTGCAAATACACTCCAAGGTATACAAATTATTCATTCACTTTACTTTATTATCTGTACATATAGTCATTCATGTGTCTACATAATGTTCTGTGTAGTATCAATACACATCCCGTTGCATAATTGGACTCCAAAACAAGTTCCCTGAGCAGGGGAGGTGTCCCATCTTTCTTCTCCTTCTTTATGAAATCAAATACGGCCATCTAAAATACATAAACAGTATAAAGAGCCCCTTGACGGCCCCTTCGCTTGGTATTTGCTAGCGCTGCGCGCGCGGTTCCTCTCTCCCCCAGTCTGGCCTGCCTGGCCTGTACAGCCGAGGGTGATGGCGCCAAGCGACTCTACAGCTCTGCCGTAATCAGGAACAGCTAGGGGCAGCCTCTATTACAGAGGGTTTCTTTCCCTTTCCTTTGTTTTCCACAGATTTCCTTCCTCGTTTTCTTAGATATTCTCTCGCCACTGATGTAAGTCCAAACAGAGGCCTATTTTGAAAGTAAACAGATGAATGAGGGGCGGGCCCAGAGCCCGGCGTCCGCCGAGTCAGACGTACAACGGAGACGTCTCCCTCGGCCACCGGCCCCCACCCAACCCCCCAGGCCCGCACTGACACAGTCTGTAAATATACAGCATGACGAATGGCAAGGGCACGCAGACAGAAGTCCTGCCGCCTATTCCCCGATGCCTGAGATGTTGGTCTCTACCTGCCATGTCTTGATTCATGATCGCGGTGTGTGGGGGGGGGACACATTGTTTATAGAGGCTGACACATCAGGCCACACGTGGGCTTTGCGTGGGCCCACCGTGTGGTGCATACAAAGGGGGTCGCGTAACAGCGGCGCCCCCAGACACACACAACGTGATTCGCTCTTCACCCATTCCTTTGCAAACTGAAAGTTGGTTGCTGGTGGACATTCCAGGCTCTGGTTGCCTATAGTATCCCGTATCCCTCTTGTGTATTTCCCCAGCCACGTTCCAATGTTCCCCTCATCTGTCAGTCAACGATATCCTTAGCTCTCATTGGTCGTCGCCTGAAGTTCCGGGGGTGTCTCGGTGCCCACTACATCTCGCTGAATGTCATTGACGCTCCACGGTCGCTGCATGGCTGCTAGTCTCTTCCGATGTGTCTTGGGCTTGAGCCCTCCAGCTCGTCGAGGGAAGAGTGTGTGCGGTCCAAGGTACCAGGCCGGTGCCCCTCTCATGTGTCCTGCTGATCAATCACACTGTGCCCAGACTTAATCCAGGCTCTGAAGGCCTCCCCAGAGGCCCGGCTCTGGTTACATCAGGTGCATGGTCTCATAGCATCTGATGCACAGCGAGCAGTGCCAACAGCGATGTAGCACCGTGGGACCACATCGTCGGTACTCCTGGGTTGGTAGGCAACTACAGCACACCGCGTGTTTTCACACCATTTCAAACAGTTATTAGCAAAATAGAATCATGAATGTCAAGCAAATCCAATGTAGGAAAATATGAGAAATCCATTTTTATGGGGCCCTGTTGTTATGTTTCATTGTTGCCAATGTCAGCTATCATGTTTACCCTTTTATTTATGATAACAGCTAATATGTAATGTAATTAGGGTCAATGCGTGGGCGGAAAAAGAGATGTTGATTGACACAAGCTTGATTTGCATGCAAGCTGGGTTGAATGGAATGCCTTGAAGGAGGTGGGAGGAGGGGGGGGACGGGGGGATGAGTGAAGGGGCCCCCGAGAGGGGGAACCTGTTCTGTTTGACCTCCGAGGATATAGACCTGCGAAGCTAAAATGGCCTCTCTCTCTTTTCCCCCCGAGCGACTGCTGCACCAGGATTTCCTCCCCTGCCTCAAGCAGACCCGCAGGCCAGAAGGGCCGCGGGTCGCAGCGGGCCGCCCCATTGTGAGTGGTCCACGGTCAGGCAGCCCGAGAGCGCCAGACTGGCAGGCACTGCACGGCTTCCTCCAAGATAGGAGATCAAGTAAATCAGAGTTAGGGGTCATTACCCTTTAAGAGTTCTAATGACCACTGTCTCTTCCAGCCTGCCCTCCCCAACACACAGCTGTGTCTGAGACACTGCACATTATGAAGATGGTATTTTCTGCCATCATCCGTTTTTCATCGACTGGCTCTCCTTTCAGCAAACATGATCTCATCCCGGTATCATGGCTAACCTAATGCAGCCAGTATTAGCGTTGTGTAGCATTAGCATATAGAACAGAGCTCCATTAGTCATGCTCTGGACTTCTGCATGGGTACTGTGTTACCTTTTAAGAGGATCCATTTTTCACAGGCTGCCCAGTGCTGTACAGACCAGAGAGACAAACCAATTGATTTGAATCTGTTGACGGTGTCAGGGGAGCCTGTTGGAACAGACACATGGAGATGTATTTCCCAGAGCGCTAGTATTGACAAGCCAGTTGATCAGTAGCCATCATTGCTACCGGGACATGTTTCACACCACATGATATATAGTGTATATATACTATTACAGTATTCACAAGTTACAGTACATACAGTAGTAGACCCTGTGAACGCATCTCTGTCTCTGCTGTATGTGCAAAAACCTTATGGTCTTGTATTGGCTGTAGAGCATCAGTGCATTATTTTATTCATATGCCATAATACTGTAGGTGTAATTTTACTTACTGAGCGAGAGGATCTCTTAAACCCTTTTAGCGCTGGACTTTTGTCAAACCCTTGACAATTACTTCCCTTGTTGTTGAAAAACATACGTCTAACGTGTCTACAAAGCTGATCGAATTTGCTGGACTTTTCTGTTTACTTAGTGTGAGGTATGACATATGGATCTTATTGTTTTATTTTTTTATTTATTTAAGGAAATACATCTGAAAGTAAACACTGCTTCCGGTTCATCATGTATAAACAAGATATTATGTCATGCTGATAGGGAAGATACCTACTGTAGTTAAATGTGTGTTTTAAGCTGGCCGATGTATGTTAAGTAAAGCTCAACAACATGTTCCTTCTCCAGCTCAAGTGACTCCTAGGGATCATTCCTTCACTTCCTTCCCCTCTTCCCTGCTGTCCAGGCCTGCCGAGAAGCAGAGCCATAAGACACTGGAGCTGTCTTGTTTTCACTGCATGATTCAGTGCCTCCTCTGCCTTGTGGTCTCTCCTACTGGTGATTTGGTCGACGGGTGCCTGGAGTGGAAGCACAGCATCAGGGATAGCAATTATTAACTTTCCTATGTGGGACCAAACAAGTGACTCTTACAAGTGGCTCTTCAGGGAGGGGCTGGGCCGGGGCTAAGGACCTGTGCCACAGGGAAAGTGTGCCCTTCGTATGCACGTAAATCATCATTGGAGAAAGACGGGGTCACAGAGTTGACCCCCCACCTCCCGGAGGACCAGCGGGGGGCTTTAAATCACAGCGTTTCCCCATGTGGAGAGGGACGACACAAGGCACCTAATGGAAACAGCTACGACGACCTCGGCTCCACTATCGGACCAGAACGGCGAAATATTTACCCCTTGCTGCTGGTAATGGCTTGCGAGCGTATACACATCGGACGCCATGCCTAAACACACGTGGATTTAGCCCTGCAAGCAGCAAGTCATCCATACTGACTCATACGTGTCTGTGTCTCCGTCCAGCTGTAGGGCCTGGGAGGGCCACAGCCAGCATGTGCTCTGACCACAACAGCAGGCCTGTACTGTCAGCCATGGGGAGTGGGCCGTAATCATTATCAGTGAGTGGCTCCCACTCCGCAGGCGGCTGGCTGTCTGACCTGCTCCTGGTGCGGTAAGGCTGGGATGGGAGAGGTGTACCGTAAGCTGGGGTAGGGGGAGTAAGGGGGGGAGCGGGGTTTGGGGGTTATCCAGCATCTTCCGCCCCCACCGAATGTCTCACGCCATTAGCAGCAGTGGCGCTGATGACATCCTCTTCCTGAGCGTGCCCAGTTTGAGCCTCTCAGCTCTGGCCGGAGAGAGGGGGAGGCCGTGGGCCCTGGTCGTGGGTCTGGCAGCACTTGTCTATTTTAGGAGGTCATTTGGAGCCGGACGCGCCGTCTCCCCATCGCGGCCCGTCTCCTGATACCGCTATCAACTGCCGGCTTTTAACAGGGAGCCATGGCAATTTACTAGAGTGACGCCAAGCAAGCCCGCTATCAGAGCCCCAACACCAGATTAGCCTGTTGGTCTTCTAATGAGCATCCTTGAACAGTGAAGTGGGGGAAACTCGCCAAGCAAAACAATAACAGCTATTACCCACCGCTCTGTTAGCAGAGGAAACACTTTGCAAAATGCACAGGCTTCTCAGAAAATACTATTCCTATAAATTCAGTAATGCGTAATAGGGTTCCCTAGGAAGGCATTTGAAGCACACAGCTTTAATTCCAGTGCTGTTATTGTTTACAGTGAGGATGACTTGTTGATTTGGTTTGGCTACTTTACCGTGTGATCGACCATGCAGAATAAATCAAAGAATATATTTTTTATATAATATAAATGCAAATGTGTCCACTGAAGTGTGAGCGGTTAAGGGGAGGCGTACAGTAGAGAAGGGTGTGAGTCTATGGGGTTTGAATGGGGAGGGGTAGAGAGGGTCTGCACTGGGAGAGGCCATGTGCTCTCTCAGTTCCAAACCGAAGCAGGAACGTATTTGTGAGGCCCGTTTCTACAGACACAAACGGCGGAGTGTCCCTTTAACAAGAGCCCGGTTGTTTTCGTGTTGAGTTGTGCAGCAGATGTAATCTGAGGGTCATTGTGTAGGTGAAGTCCACAGAATGCCAATCAGATCAGGAGCGAATGACTCAGCCGCCATGCCCGGTCCCCTGCCACTTGAGCGTGGCGACCGTGCTCTGAGTTGGACTCAGGACACAGTCCTGATGGTTTGTAAATGAAGTCAAAATCATAAAAAAGTGTCTGTGTAGGGCTGATGTCATACTTGGCATTGCATTTCAATGTGTTTTTAGCAATGTTAGATTTACTAGTATTCGGGAAACATTTAAAAGTACAGTGTTCACTCTGGGTGACTATACTCTCTGTAGCTGCTCCCTAGTTATCCTGTATCTCCAATCCAATTTACTGGCACTGTGAATGGAGACCAGTATAAAAACACTCATATGAAACTTTGCAGAATTTATACAGGAACTGGTAATGACCACAGAAACAGATTGCTTGTTCTCAAAACAACATGTACCCTGTCCGTGACAGTTTCATAATCCAAAAGGAATTTATTTACTTTTGTGGAACTTTACCTTATGAGTATAATGAGTTAACTTGTGAGTAATCTCTTTGGATGGAGAGAATACAGTGTGGATTTTACAAGAGATTTGCAAGTGAATGTAAGGCCAACAAGGGTGGATGATATCTTCCTTAGGTGTGAGACATTTGCATTGTGCCAGTTGGTTTTGGCTGGCAAGTTCCTTCGCAAGAACACTATTTTCACACTATGAGCCACAGGCAAATTAAGCCAATCCAAAACATAATTTTATGAATGTATTAGTCACATTTAGACATTTCAAATAAACGTTGCACACGTAAGCCAGTTGTAATGTCAGGGTATTTTTAATTGCTTCTACAGTTGGCAAGGCATGCAGGCATATTAAAAATACATAACATTTGATTCATCTTGATAAAAATCCTAGGGGAAATTCCCCATTGCATAGTTATGAGCCCTGGGGCACAATGGTGGCCACATTATGAAATGAATGGCACCACTTGGATATAATAACCAATGATTATTGTGTTTCTTTATTGTCATAAAAGCAGTCAAACCAAGTAGAGTTATGCCAAACAATAATAACAAGGGGTGGGGTGAAGGAAGGGTGTGGTTGCCACCACAGGTCTTGTTACCGTAGTCCTGTAGACACGCCTCTAATTTGCAGCAAAGAGAAATGTCTTGATGATTACCCTATGTTCACACAGATGGCAGAACACCTTGTTGCATGGGCGTTGTTTGTTAGATCCATAGCACTGGTTGGATCATTTGTATCAGCAACATGTCTCATGCTGCTTTCACTCCCGTTGGCAGTTGCCATGTTGCGTCGCTCAGTATTTACTTAAAATACACCTCTAGTCTATTTTGCCCCGCCTAGTTGGCCTCGCAATGGACACTTGTCTCTTGTCACTGTAAATCGCCAACTATTGCTTTTTTTTGGCTTATTTCTTCAATGAACCAATGACTTTGAACCAATGGAAGAGAGGTCAGAAATACAGCAATGCTCACTGCTGATGTTTATTACATTAATATTAAGATATGCTTAATACATATATTATTCCCATTAACATAACCTATTGTACATTATTGTGACTTTGGAAGACTGAAAGAGACTTCTGCAAAAATAATATACTCATTGCTAATGTTTGATTACGTAAGTTTATTCAGTACTTATGTGCTTATAGTAGGATCTTATATAGTTACATTAACATACTAGCTAAGTATGCTAATACTGTAACTGGAGTGTGTGAATGTTTGAGTGTATGTGTGTATTGTGTAATGTGTGCATTTTTAACAGGCTATATGGACACGGTTGTGAGTTTTGTGTTGAACATGTTATGAACATCTCACAGGCTCATGTGGCTGCTTATGTGACTCGACTGCCAGACTTCAATCTAAGCCTGTGTTTGTAGTCTTTGAGGTGTGGATTAGTGTGAATGTTGAGTCAGGCCCAGGCGAGTGCCCAGGAGGTCAGCTCAGAGAGAGGCCCACGTAAGCAGGCTCCACTGCTGCTGAATGGGCCCATAATGGCCTGGATCAGGAGGAATGTGATCATGGAGCCTTGCTACTGACAGCCAGCCCCTGGGGACATGAATTACTCCCACTGTTACAAAAGAAAATGGCAGAAACACTGCCTCAGGGCGCTGTCTCCCCGGACTCCCTGTCTCCAACATGACTAAATGAATCAGATTGCCTCCAATTAAAGATTTAACTATGCTTCTTTCCCCCATGGCTGCTCCATTTTCTCTGCCTCCAGTCTCATGGTACAAAACCAAAGTTCACTGCATCGTATTGGCACAAATCAAACAATAGAAGAGCGCTTGTTACACAGTTGTTATAATGCAGTGGTATGTTATGCAGAAATGGTCGTATGTTGGGAGACCACCGTATGTACTGTTAGATATACAGATGCAATGTGTTGAAGGAGTCCACACAGTTTAATTAATAGTCACTAGAGCTTGCGTGGAGGTTATTTTAAAGGTCTCCTATCGTAATTTCAAAAAGATTACAGTTGTGTGGTCAGTTGTCTGAATGGGTCTAAAGAGCTTGACTTATTTGAAAATCGGTCTAACATGTAATTTAGCAAAACAAATCATGGAGTAAAGCAAGCCACTCAAATTTAGCCCCTAGTGTGACATAATTCCTGGATTGTATCCTATTATTTTACCCCTCCTGCTACTCCAACACATATAAGCAATTACGTTAGAGCATATAAAAAGGTGACAACAACTAAATGTTCAACTTAAATTGAGTCTGCCTGAAATGAAAAGAGAATGTATTATTATTATTATTATTATTATTATTATTATTATTATTATTATTATGTTCATCTTATTTTTAGAGTGAATAATAAACCTATTTTCTGTATAATGATTACGCCCTCCTCTGTTATACAGTATACCTCCCAGTATCCTAGAATCTGTCATGGTTTTGGGTGTTGTTAGTGCAGAGCGAACAAAACATGAAACCACCAACCTGTGATAATCACCAACAATGACACAAACAGTCCCCTAACTGTACATACTGTACATAACCTACAGACAAAGGCAGGTGCATGTACTGTAATGCTAATGAGTGTCCGGTGTGTGACTGGGGAGCGTTGGGACCAGGGACAGCTGCAGGCCGGTGGTTAATACACCGGCAAGAACGAAACTGCTCCCAGGCCATTACAGCATCTCAATTTGACATTGAACTGTATGATTTATTGGTGTTTACCCAATGCCCCTGACCAAACTGAATGTCTGCTTGCTTTTGCCATTAGAGGCTAATTATGGTTTGTGACAGCATGGCTTTCCCCAGTCAGTATCTCCATATTTCACAATGACAGTGTGGAGGATCACGAAAAAAAACTATATACAGTACACAGCAATGCTGTTTAAAGATTAAATTGTAGTTGCACACAATTATTTATTGATAACAAATAATTATTTCCCCTTTTCAGGTTCTGCACATTCCACAACATAATGCACACATGCCCCTGGGCTAGCAAAGGCCCCCAGCTCTTGTCATCTCTGTCTCTCAGCCATGTTTAATTTGATTTGCTCTCGTCTTTCTCTGAAGTGTCAGTTGTGAGCTGGGCTGGCGTGACCACTGCATTATTAGCAGGGGTCTCCAGGGGTGCAGGGGCCTAGGTCTTCACAGGGAGAGTTGCAGGCCAGGGGACAGCCCTGTGTGAACAGCTGTGCCCTGTTTTAGACCCTCCGACTCAATTACGGCCCTCTCTTTGAAGAAGTCTTCCCTTACACACATTCACACATGCAGCACACATTAGGGCAGCAGCACTCGCAATGTGACTACAGATCGCTCATGAACCCTCATCTCTCAATTAAAAGGACAGGTGTTATATATACTGTACGCACCGACATAAGTATCCAGCGAAGAGAACACTACTGTCATTGTTGAAGCAGGTTAGACCCTACCTTATTGCTCTTTAGCAGAATGGGAGCTTGCCTTTTGAAGATAATATGCACAAACCTGTATTTTCTGTTAAAGGTTGAGTCAGTTGTTCTGGAGAAAGACTGTGGATAATTGAACTCAATCAAACTATAAACACCTCCCTTCAATGCCGGTGCTTCTTCAGAAGCTCCGCCCCCCGCATTGGTAACATGTGGGGGATAGAATAGTGTTGTGTGATGCGGTCTGCACCACTTTGTGTGTGTTCCCATTTACAGAACCAGGGCTGTGTAGAAACACCGGATTATTATTTTCCGCAGGCAGCTAGTAGATATTCGCTGAATTTGACAAAAAATTTGATTAGCTTACAATTGCTGAAAATTGCTTTTTTCTTTGTTTTGCTAGTTTCGGTGGAATATGGAGAAAGTCAATTAAGTATACATTTGTTTTTTTTATAGATTAAGGAAACCAAATAATTGTTCTCAAGTCTTCTCCACTCCTCACAAATCACTACTAGTTCAGCTCCAAGGTATGCTGATGGTGTTATTATTATTATTTTATTTCGTTTTTTTATTCTAATTTTTGCAGATTGTATAATAATACAAAACATAACATAACTGTGCATCACAGTTTAATTTAGCTCAATTGCTGCTGGCGTATCAGGGTGACAGATTAAGTATTCATTATATGTTCTTTACAAACAGCAAAATTAGCTTTCATTTTCTGATGATCTACATTGCAAATCAGCCATTTGGAATGTACATATTAATGATCAAAAAGTGTGTGTGGAACAAAAATATGCAGGAAAATAAAATAATTTAAAACAAAACTAGAAATTATTTACACCATAATCAAAGGTAGTTTTTATTTGGTACTTTCAAGTGATTGACTTTTCATACCTTTGTGAGGCTTTTAATTAGCTCATTGTGTGTCTAGAGTCATAAGGCCATTCTTGGTTGGTGGACCACAGGACCATTGGGCTACACTGAAGCTTTGCTTCCGAAGAATCAATTTCATCAGCAGGATTAGCAGGGGCACATAGCTACATTGATTTATTGAATAATATCCTATGACTTAATTGAAAAGTGCACGACAATGATTTAAATGAGGCGGTACTCTGTAATAACAGTTTTCTTTACCTTGTCTGACATGTGATTGAGTTACAAAAGGGAATGTATTTGCAACAGGTGCCACTACCACAGTGCAGGCATGAGGCCTCCATGTCTACCCTCGGTAACCTCCCTGTGCCCCGAGCCCTATAATCCTGCCAGGGAAACCTGATTCCAGTACAGACATTGGCACACTGAGGCCCCACTAGTACAGTACAAGCCCCGGAGCCTAGGTGTTTTAGTCAGGGGAGTCTTTCTCTGTATGTGAGTGCATTGTGTTATGTATTTGTGAATATGTATATAGTATGTGTGTGCATGCCTTTGTGTGTGTGCATGCCTTTGCGTGTGTGTGTGTGTGTGTGTGTGTGTGTGTATGTGTGTTCGTGTGTGCGTGTGTGTATGTGCATTTGTGTGAGTATATGTATGCCTTTGTGTGTGTGCATGTGGATATAATATATTACTATAATAATATATGGTAGTATGATAGAGATATCTTGTACAGATACTGTACTATTTATAGACATACATCTTCTAATGCTTATACAAGGAATAATTTTACTTAGCATAGTCAATTTTTGGTATTATTATATTTATTAAAACAATATGAAATAATTATTTGTGCAATTACTGGACAGTCTAAGTGGCTATTCTTTTGTTGGCAGCATCTGGGGGTAAGTTGAGATGAAAAATGAAATAGGAGCTTCCTGTCATAACCTGACAGTCCTGACACCCAGACAATAGACTGGAGATTAGGCGCAGTACGACTTATGAAGACACTGCCAAGCAGGAATTCACCTGTTGCCACTTCAACTTGGATGAAGTCACCAGTGCAATTCAGAGTGAAAAAACGAATCAGCATTGCTTTGTTGTTTAATCTATAAAATAGCCAGTAGTAGATAATAGCAAATAACCTTTATAGTATTGAAATATGTAAATGTGTGTTATTTAAATAATCATAATAATATATGTGAATAAACATGCCATTTTAAATGTGTGTACACAACAGGAAACAATAACAGGAAAGCTCACTCTGTATCCCACAATGGATGCTATGAGGTAATTTTGTGTACTTGACATAAACGTCCACTATCTTATTGTACCAAACTGTTCTTCACAGTCACTTTATAGTCCCTTATTATTTGCTAATCATATACATTACATCATGGGCTACTGCTGGGAATATGAATAACTAGTATATTTCTTACATGCAAATGTTTTTTTAATCTCTTGATTTTTATATTTTATAGACTACATGCATCATTGATTAAAATGTATTCGTAAGTTAACTTATACCGAGAAGTGGATGTTACGCCTTTAAGAGTTAAGAAACTTGAAACCTTGTTTGCGCAACAATCAGTGCAGCTCAGAGCCGCCAAAGTGTCTAGACTAGCACATGATGGTAGTCAGCCAATGGCTCCAGCGCTCTCCTCGGGGGCCCCGTGTGTGTGTGCGTGTGTGTGTGTGTGTGTGTGTGTGTGTGTGTGTGTGTGTGTGTGTGTGTGTGTGTGTGTGTGT
>JAODUG010000021.1:1840454-1866833 GCA_027564795.1 Aphredoderus sayanus | reverse complement strand
TGATATGTAACATGCAGGTTCTTTGGAATGCCAGTGGTTTCCATTGGCCAGGAACCTTTAAGTCCTGAGAGGGTGTTCTGTTTTTAAACCTTGCTCACAACTCTCTGCATAGGAATATGTTGTCTCTCGGCTTTCCATTAAAAGCTTTGGCTCAGGATGACCTTCCTTTGGTCACATTATCTAATCATTTGTGGGATTGTGTTGGTCAGTAGTCCAGTTTTGTAGCGCATAATGACAATTTGTGAAGTTGCATAACAGTTTCCACACCAGTTATTTTCATAAACGCTGATAAATCAATTGCAGAGAGGAAAGCTTAACGGCAATGCATGTGCCAATAGCACGGGGGTTAAAACACTGTTGACAAACAAACAAAAACCCCAAGTTTTTCACAAGTAGGATTCTAACTAAGTACTAATGTACTTAGTTAGTAAATATACCTGTTAAACTGAAATGCACTATGTAGGCTATAGAGGGTTAAAATGATCGGAAATTAGTCAGACATACTGTAGTGGTATGTTCAGGCGACTCTAATCTGCATTTCAAACCACAGAACAGACTTCATCAGCCCATCCAGTTCTGGCTGGCTGGCTCACCGCTTCTGCTCCTATTGTCTGTTGACAGTCACAGACAATACAGAGCTATGACTGGAAAATACTAGCATTGGGTCTAAATTGTGATTTATTTATTTGTACTTTTTTGGGGGGGGGTTAGCTTCTCATTAGACTCTGTAGTGAATTATCAACAGACTCTTTTTTTTTTACCCTTTTTAAACGTATTTTTTATCTTTTAGAATTTTGTTGGAAAAAATGTTTAAGTGATAAATGCGTCCTTATTCAGAAAAAAAAAACAACGGTCATGTTTTAACTTGGCTATTGGCGAGAATTGGAATTGAACTATATTGCCCTGGCAGGTGCCAAATCCTATCCTTCGGATGACAACAATGAGGTCATCCCTGGCTCCTAGATTAAGCCTACTGTACTCGTGGGTGAATCGTGAATGGAAGAACCTTCTCGAAAAGTGTGGTTATCTTATTTTAAGAGTGAGCTTTTTAATCTTGTCAGTGCTTAGCCTTCTATATATTCTATAAGTCTCAGGCAAAATGTTGATTACACAATTCTGCCTGAAATGGAATTAATTCTGATTGACAGTATGAGAGGCTGTACTTTTTATTTACTTTTAATGTAACAGTTGGCTTGGTGTAAGGACTGTTTCAGTGGCAGTAGGAGATGAACAGACTTTGCTCTCTGACACATGCTTCGCTTGTGCATCAGTTTGTGCTGATCTTTGATCTTGAGCTTCATGTTGGCTGAACGTGTACCTCAGTGTAACAGGAAGTACTGTAACCTGATATCATGCATGTTCATAGCAACGTCATTAATCAGCTTTCACATGACAGACTGGCTGCTTAGATTAGGTAATAGTTCTTGTATTCTCTTTTTGAGGCATGTGTAACAAGGCAGGTGCATCCGTTAAGTGTAAAACGGACAGTAATTACATAGGAATGTTATGCAAGCATAAGCGCTATGATATCTTGCTGCCTTTACATCTACATGCAGTGGTTTTTCAGCCAGATTCAGCATTAATGTCTATATAATGTCAGGCTCTGTGCAGGTCAAACTCATGGTGGAGTCCTGCAGTGTTTAAAAATACAATTAAAGAGCAGCTGTGTTTGCAGACAGAACAACAGGTCAAAGGCCTGGTGAGGAATGTGACTTTGATAGACATGAACTGCATTACAGATTGTTTTTTTCGCTCCATCATGAAGTAGTCATGCAAATTGACCTACTGTACGTAGAATATACTTGCCTATGTAACATCACTTGTCCCTTTTGATGTAAATTGCCATGTTTTGCATTAAGCCGTTATGCAATATCATTGGGCTAGCAGCAATGAACAAGCATCCATAGTTGATGTCTTCTGTGTAAACTTGGTCTTATGTTTCTTCTGTGTTCTAGATACATTCCACCTTTGCTATGGGGGAAAAGTGGCCACCTCCAGACAGCTTTGTATGGAAAGCTGGGTAGAGTGAGCTCACCTCATCCCTGTGGAATCAGGAAGTATCTACCAATGCAGGATGGGGCCACTGCCACCTTTGACCTGTTTGAGCCGATGGGAGACCATCGAACAGGAGGTTAAATTTACTAAACCAACATTTTTAAATGGTCAAATACTGTTTTTATAATTTCCCATTTATAGTCAATGCACACATTAATTTGTATGTTTACTGTTCTTCAGCTGACATCACTATGGTGATTTGCCCTGGCATCGGTAACCATAGCGAGAAGCATTACATCCGGACCTTCGTGGATTACTCCCAGAAGGAAGGGTACCGCTGTGCTGTGCTGAACCATCTGGGTGCTCTGCCCAACATAGAGCTCACGTCCCCACGCATGTTTACCTACGGTGAGGCCTGAGGTTACTTGACAGGAACAATGCAGTGTGATTCAACACTGTTATCAGGGTTGGTCTCAGGAATGCTCTAGGGCTGGTCCTGCCTTCAGTAAAGTCACAGCGTGTTTCTACAGTGTACTTTGTGTCTAATTTCTTTGGCAGACCAGGCAGATGGTACAATGCTTTTGAAACATCTGACATTACTGACTTTGAATCTATGAATTCCTTTCTTTGCAGCTTAACTTATTTTATGGTGACTAAGTTGCTATTGTAAAATATTAAGAAGCATAGCCGTCAATTTATATACACATATTCAATATTCATATCTGCTTACAATATTAATATCTGCTTACAATTATAAGACCAGAAGCAATTTTAATATTCTGAAGTCAAAATAATCTTTCAAAATAATCCTTACTTTGAGTGTTATGATTTATTGATGTCTTACTGTATGCATGCAATAGAATGCACCTTCAGCAAGTGTTGACTAGTGGAAACACTGTAAAAGATGGTGTGTATTTATTGGTTTGTTTGCCGCCACGCCATCATTCCAGGGTGCACGTGGGAGTTTGCGGCCATGGTGGGATACATCAAGAAGACATATCCCCACACCCATCTGATCGTGGTGGGCTTCAGTCTGGGGGGCAACATTGTGTGCAAGTTCCTGGGAGAGAACCGGACCAACCAGGACAGAGTGCTGTGCTGTGTCAGTGTCTGCCAGGGATATAGTGCTCTAAGGTGCATGTCCTGTCTGCCCTCCATGCACCAACCCTACAGTAGTGTGCTGCTGGACACCAGGGCAATTCAGTGCACTTTGTGTTTTCCATTTAATAAGCTGAAGCAGTGCTAAAGGGAATAACTACTTTAAAAATAGGAGGATTTATTAATTGGAGAATGCTGCAAAACCCTCAAGATCTTCAATTGTGTGGTATATTCCGGTAAAATATGAAACACTAGCCCACACATTGTAATGCTTCTAATATAACCTAATTGCCTATTATTAGTGTCTTTGTCCACTGAGCAATGCTTCATTGTCTACTCCACCAACCCTGTAGTTCCTGTTTATTACAAGCTCATAAGATAAATGTCGGTGCATAAACGGAAAACAAAGTTTGACTCGGAAAGCTGTTTTCGAAGTTCTCTCTGCGTGTTTCTGGCTGTAGAGTAATTTGTTTAGTCCAACACAGGGTCATGCTTGTCGTCAGAAGATGACCTCAAATGTAAATGTTTATGCCATTCCCATTGCACTACACTATATATAGAGAGCCTGGCCTGATATGGACAAAGCAATACACTAGTCATCTGAATTTACTGGGGTGGAGATAACCTTTTTGTATTCCTTCCCTGCATTTGAAAGGCAGCTGGTATGTGTTAAGGCTCTAACGCTGATGGGTTTGTACAGAGCTGACTGTTTCAAGGGGTCACAAGTGTGGTGACATTCCAGTATGATAGTTAATTTAGTGTCCCATTGCATTGGAAAAGAGTAAAAGTAAACAGAGCTACTAGTCTTAGTTTATTTCAGTTTTTGACTTAACTTCTCTGTTGGGTCAACCTTTGTTAGTCAGCTGTATTCCAGAGCCTGACACCAGGATCATACTTCACCACACATTTCTTTGTCCAGTGGATTACACTGAGAATTCAGACATTGTTTGAAATGCAAACTACTTGCCCCTAGCTAAATCTGTTTGTGTCTGTCAGGGCCCAGGAAACATTCCTACAGTGGGACCAGTGCAGACGTTTCTATAACTTCCTGATGGCTGACAACATGAAGAAAATAATTCTGTCGCACAGGTATCAACTGTGTCTCTGCACTTTAACTGTCAGTATGTATGACCGCAACAGTAATTCTATTTTTGAGATGATGTAGGACATCATAATTGTAGCACATACAAAGATTATGTGCACGCCTAGACCAAACTGTCAACACTTTGGTAATACGTTTTGTCTATGTCTGTGTTCTACAGGAACAGCCTGTTTGGAGGAGGCTCGCCTAAAATGATTGATGCTGACCTAAGTCGTCTTTACACAGCAACCTCCCTCATGCAGATCGATGACAATATCATGAGGTATGTACTGTAACTAATACGGCTGTACAGTCAAGTACTGTGCCTTTACATAGAATGGGTACAACCACCATGTGTAACAGGCTTACCATTATTATTGGATATAGTTAATAATTTGTTGTCCTTTCCATTTTTCTTTTTTTTGTTTCTTCTCCCCCCGACAGGAAATTCCACGGCCACAGTACTCTCAAAGAGTACTATGAGAAGGAGAGCTGTGTGCATTTTATCCATAACGTAAGAGCTGCTTTGTTTTCTCCAGTATATGGCGCTTTTCCACCACAAGCTCTCAGAGCAACAGAGGACATATTTTCATCAAATGCAATGTTGGCATCCGATTGAGAGCAAGCCAGTGACTGTTTTAAAAACCAGATGATGCTTCATGAAGGAAATTAGATCAGAGTAGTAAATACTGGGATACATTTTGCACCACAGTTCTTAGCATAGAGCATCACCTC
Source organism: Aphredoderus sayanus (assembly GCA_027564795.1). NCBI lineage: Eukaryota > Metazoa > Chordata > Actinopteri > Percopsiformes > Aphredoderidae > Aphredoderus > Aphredoderus sayanus. The sequence goes on along the minus strand of JAODUG010000021.1, from coordinate 1,861,924 downwards.
ACATTTTGCAATCTTCACACCTAGAGAACACATTGTTCCTGATCTGGATAGTTATTTATGCCGTCTTTGCAGGGGTGGAAAGGGCAATAGTTAATTTTTTAGTACATTTGATTTAAAAAACATTTTTTTACTTCTATAGGTGAATGTGCCCCTGCTGCTAGTGAACTCTGCAGATGACCCCTTAGTGCATGGCTCTCTGCTGACCATCCCACGCACACTAGCAGGTAAATGCTGTGCACCCCGCTGTCAGTGCCTGTATAAACACATTCTATCTCTGCTGACACCTTACCTATACATTATACTGTGGTTCTGAACAGCAACATGTACATTTGAACCACAATCCTATTTGTGTTGTGTCAAACGATGTGTGTAATCGACTTTTGGTAAACCTTTCACACTACACCCTGTGCAAAATAAGGTATTACAGAGACCAATATGTTAAGAATGTCTTGCTGTGTACCTCCAAATGGTGTTTCTGAAAAATGGGGGGGTTAGGGAGTCTTATTGAAGGTCTGTTAACAGCTGTCTGTTATTTAGAGGGAGGGATGTCTAGACTAGAAGCGCATGCAAATGCAGCCTCTCCTCTGGAGAGTACAGAGTGACTGCCTGCTTCCCGGCAGGCAGTTTCAGCTGGCACCATGTGTCGCAGTGACTAAACAAAGTGCTAGATGGCAGGTCTGCCTGGCCCCTTTGCCTTTGGTTCAGTGAGTCACACACTAACACATATACCATGGGACAGAAATACTCCCAGCATGTTTAAATAGCTTAATGTATGACAAAAGAGCATATATCGGTTTATTTAAAGTGGAAGATTTAATCCAATGGCTATTGTACATCTATATGTATTTGTATTACAGTTCAGTGTTTTTCTATTTTTATAAATACTTCATATTTAAATAGTATTTAAGAGAAACTTTGGCTTAAAATATTGAATTTAAAGCCTTTTAAGTCACGTGTTTGGTGTGCTGGTGGCTCAGGGCCTTTATTCACATTGTCATCCCACTGAAGCTGTGGTAGCCAAAGCCCCGTGGATCATAATCACCAGGCAGCTGTACGGGGGTCTTCCCCTGACCCAGTTACGGGCAGGACAGTTTAGCGATCCAGGCCAGGCACTTTCAGGATAACACGTTTCTTTAGCGGCCAGCCACAGCTGGCTGCAGATGGATTAATAATTTGTCAGTTGTGTGGTGATAGGCTGCTTTAGTGAAGGGCTGTCTTCCATCTGTGAATACAGGGCTTTAGTCAATGTGAGTGACCTGAATATGTATATAAAAAAACACAATAGTACTGTTGTACTATCCAGGTCAATCATTAAAGAGGGCTGACTATTATAACCCAACATGAAAATCTGCTGGTGAAATATATGCAGATAATAGAGTTTGCATTGTCCCAGCCCGTGTGTACACGGCCTGCGTTGGATGTCAGTCACAGATCAGTGGATTTGACTACATGGTAACGTGTGTTGTTGTGCCTCCAGAGAAGAAGCAGAATGTGATATTTGCACTGACTCTGCACGGAGGCCACCTGGGCTTCTTCGAGGGCGCGGTGCTCTTCCCCCAGCCCCTCACCTGGATGGACAAGGTGATTGTGGGCTACGCCAACGCCATGTGCCAGTGGGAGAAACAGAAACCGCCGTGCCAAAGAGGCCCCTTGAGTAAGAGCCCCTGCACTGAGGAAAAACCTTGATCTTCAACCTTTGGACCCCCGCCCCCCCCCCCAAAACCCTGCCACCAGCACTGAGGAGACACCTGAACCAAACCTAGAACTGCTGGCTGTCCTCTGCCTTCTCCTCATGTGCATCACTGTTGTGCCCCCCCCCCATTACCTTCACACAGAGCCCTGGCCCCTCTGCCTTCACCAGCCACCCTGTCTAGCCACCGCCATGTTGCAGTATGCGGTTGGGGAGGAGGGGGCAATAAACAACTACCTGCCTTTGTGCTCCTTTCTATGGCGCGGGCTCTAGCCACGGGGCAGGGAGCCGCACACCTCCCCTACATGCACACAGCGGAAAGGGAGGCCGCCATTGTTGTTGTTGTTGTTTAGACGAGGGAAGCAGTGAGGAGTAGAGCACAGTAGAAGCCTACCGGAGCCCGAGGACTACGCCAAGGCCAGTGCCTGTTTACCGTACTTGTATGGAGCTCACTGCTCCACAGCCTAGCGTGCTGTGTTAGCCAGCGCAGCCTGTTTTGAAGGTATGGAACCCACTTACCGTTGCGTACTCTAAGCCAGGTGTGTGTGTGTGCGTGCGTGTGTGCAATAGTGTGTTAACACCAAGAGATACAGTATGTGCGAGAGCCATGTGATCTGTGTTTAGCTGATGTTTTATTTACGTTGCTCTTTTGGGTGGAAATTAAATTATATTTATGGTCAACTTTTCCCCACCCTCGGCCCACTTTTGATTATTTTTGTTGTGAGTTGATATACTATTTTTCAACGTTTGTTTTGCACTTGGAAGCATTGCTATGGTGTCGCATAGAAAGCAGACATAGAAACCAAACCTGACAAGGTTCTAGCCCAGCATGATCCGTGCACATTCCATGCTCGCTGTCACCTCTGTTTGATGCACTTTATACCCTCGATGCCATTTGCTTTCCTTTTTTATATGTTTTTCCGTGTTTGGTTTCTTTTAGGTTTGGCATTATAGCTGATGTAGGTTTAGCCTAGTTGGAAAGGAGGAACTGGAGAGTATAAATGACTCAGATGGTCTCCATGTTAAGGCTTATGTGGTTTTCCTTGTTATTTGAGCCCACCCACTCTTCCAACCCCAGGTCAACACACAGCTAATGCTCTTCACCTACTGTATACTGCACATTAATACAGCCCGCTGCCATACAATGTTGCCCCCTGGTGTCCACCCGGGGTTTTATTATTGAGGCAAACGTGTTAAAACGGTCCTCCATTCTATGCCGAGGGATATTAAATGTGGCAGGGGAATTATGGTTGACGTGTCCAAATGAAGATGTATTTAAGTATCTGAGCTGTGAGGCATGATGATATGGAGAGTGTTTATTTTAATCTGTCTGAAAATACTGGTCTTCATGGTGATATTAATAGTACAGCATAAAGACCACTGAATTTGACAATGGTTAATTGATGCAAAGGGAAGTTGTTTTAATTTTGTCTTCAATTTGGCACATGCCAAAAACCTAGGTTAAAATAACATGGTGAGAATGAGCAAATGCAATAGATTTCTGAAAGAGAACACATGGATCTTACTAAAATAATTTGAGGAAGCTGTTTTTCATAAGCATAACTTAACTGATGTGACTGATGGGGATACCTGTGGCCACTTTTGTTTATGAGCGTTCCTCCATCAGACCTACATTAACAAATAACATGTTTGTACCTGTAACACTTATGTGTGGCGTTAGACCATTAATTCAATGTTAAGTATTTTGTACCTCAAGCAGGGTAAAAAGCACTCATTTCAAATGATTTTTTAACCGAGGTCTGTACGTTCCAAAAGGTTCAGTTTATTGTCTAGGGCTACAGGTGAGATTCAAATGAGATTCAGCTTTATCTCAAATCCTGCATTTTCTCAATTCCCATAATTAGCGTTGCCATCTAGAGTTTAGAGAAAATAAAACTACAATAAACTGTACAATTCTCTCCAAGTCCTTCACAATCTATCCCTTCATGTCATACTGTGGAATGTCAAAATACTTGGTGTCATAGTGACGCTTCCCAGCAAGTACAGTTGGATGAGAATTAACACCAGCACAAGATGAGTTTCTGCTGTGATGCCACAAATTACTGATTTGTGTTTATGTAGTTTTTTTTGTTGTTTTTTTTTTGGTAAGAATTTTGCCTCCCCCTAACTTGAAACTGGATGTATTGGACTTTTTTTTTGTAGAGTTGTGCGTGTGTTTTTCATGCTTTCTTCTTTCTTTTTTTTTTTATATTAAGCGTGCGCACAAACAAGGCTAATATCATAACAACCTCTGGTTGACGAAACCAAAATGGGTCTTAACGTCAAGGTAAAGAAATGTACTAAGATGTATACTGGCTAGGATAAAATATTTGAAAGACTATTGGGAATGAATGAAATGACCTACAGTGGACATCATTTCTTATAGTGTGCTAATGCAAATCTGACTGAATAATTGAGGAGAGAGGCTATTGTATACAAAAAAAAAATTTCTACCCCCTTTATTTCTTGGAGATTTGGTCTAAAATTTAAATGTATTCATGTTACCGCAAGGGAATCTGTATTCTGTTTATTTGTACGTCCTTATTTGTGGTGCGATCATAAATCAGTGATTGGTGTATTCCTTATCATTTTAAGTTTCAAGGCATTCAGACATTTTCTGAAGTGAACATCAGTAATAATAAATGCTGGTCTGCTTGCCAGTTGACACATTAACAAATTATTTCTTTACAAACCATTTGATGTTTAAACAATTACAGGACATTTGCTCAAATGGATCTGACACACACAATACTTTTCCTTTTTTATATATATCTTACCACTGGTGTACTATTGTTAGGAAACATTGGTGTGTGTGTGATGTAATATTGTAATTTGAGAGGAAATACAGTTGTGTTCCAAAATAAATTATTTTCTCAAAAGAAAATGCGTAAACTTTTTGTATTCAGGTGAAGTGTGTACATAGTTAATAAATATATACACAAACCCATAAAAGTGTGTCAATGTGAATTTCAAGTTTCATATTTGCATTACACTATTGATGTAAAAATGCAATACAAATATGATCTTTGAAAAATACATGACTGCTTCAAATTAATTAATACAATGTCTTTATTTCATTGAAACTATGAGACCATAAGACGGGTATTTTTATAATACTTTCTATACTTGCATTATAGAATAGTATGGTGTAAGGCAATAACACTATCTTAAATTGTATTTAATGCTGCTTTTGAGCTTGGCCATCATATCCACTCTCTACTTGTCAAGCTTGAAAACGTTTACCTGACAAAAACGAACTCATTTTTCCACCCCTACCGTACACTGCTTTTGCATTTATGATTGGCACATGCTGCATTTGAAAATGATTCATAGCTTTAAACCGTGTATACTTTTTGTCCTTTTAAAAAGAGTATAGAAATGCAGTATGAATGACTCCATAGCATTCAAAATAGAACTAAACTCTATGAATGAAGCATCTAGGGTGAAAGCCACTCTTGGTACCCAGAATGCATAGCTTAGAAACAAGAACACATTCTCTTAGAGGGCAGTGTCTTCAGAGCTAAAAAGCTTGCTGGTGACAGCTTTGTAGTCTACTATGGGAGCTTTTCCATCAAAATCTACAGGTAGGATGTCCACATCAAAATGCTTGATGTAGTTGTCCAGCTCGTCGCCATGAACAAAGACCTGGGGAGAAGATATTGGCAGGATTTGAAACACGTCAAGTCAAGACACCGAGGACACTGGCAGAAATGGAGCAGACACTATATTGCCAACACAATCCTGATATGCAGCACCACACCACTTCCACGTACTCTCTCCAGCAGCTTGCTCTTCATGAAGGGTTTTACCACATTGTAGGTGGTGGTAAAATACCAAGGCTGGTGGGTGACGTGGACCGCCTTGAAACGGGCAGGGAAGGAATCCTGCACAAACCGCACAGAAAAGAGGGCGGAGTGTTGGGAGGGAATAAAGGGTATTGTTATTCTGTGACGTTGGTACTGACCTGTAGCATGTCCACCATCTTCTTCAGTTCGGTGGGCTTAATTCCCGAGGCGTGCTGCATGGTGAAGCCTTTGAAATTTTCAATAAGGACAAAACCATTTATCTGGGTCTCTTCATTCTCAAGGAGCTTTTCCAAGATCACACAGTAAGCCCTTAAGGTCTGTAACACACACACACACACCCACGCACGTGCACACGCGGCAGTCAGTGAACACAAAGAAAGCAAGTTGTAAGGAATAAAAAGACAAGCTCACCAAACATGCAAAAGTGGATACTTGAATGTTATTTATCTTGTCATTATATCATTATGTAGCGGTACTCATGTCAATAGTCCCACCTGCTTGGGAATACAGCAAAACCAACCAAAAACAAGTTGACTCCTAATATCTCCACTCTGTTTAAACAGAATGTCCCCTGACACTTGTCACATAGTGCAGTGCTGTAATCACATCTTGCCATGCGAGACTAGTATACTATTACAAAGAGCTATGACAGCTACAGTATAATTTCTCTTGCAGAGTTTGGCTAGTACCTCATCAAAGGTAATCTCCTCCAGGTCCCAGTTCTCAATGTTGAAGAGGAGGACAACCCGGCCATACTTGTCTCTGCTAGGCAGAACCACTGGGTAGCCTGCTTCTATGGTGCTGCGCACCGCCTCAGAGCTGAGGTTCTCAAAGAGCTCCGGGTACTCCTTTCTGAAGCGCATGTAACCTACATGCCATGCACACACACACAGCACAGGACAATGCCCGTGTACATATAGTGTAGATGAAAGACATGAGAAGCTCCCTTGACCCCAGCCTCTTTATACCAAAGCACTAATTAACCCAGCACAAGTGAGTGTGTGTGTGTGTGTGTGTGTGCTCAGCTCAGAAATACCAATTACCACCATGCAGGTCATGTTCATAACATTCCTGTCACTCAATACAAATACTGTATGATGTTTGTACATAAGTTTAGAAGGTAAACTTTAAAGATGTACAGAATTTTAAAATCATCGAGCTATGTGTGTGTGTTTGTGTGTGTTCACTTGTACTGTAAACAAATGCCATACAAAAGTACAGAAGTTTCCACTTTAATGATATTTTGACATATGAACTACATACTAGTTGGGTTACCATGGTGACTGGACTAAAGCCTATGATGACTAGAGCACATACTTGGTATGTTATCATGCTGCATGGACTACAGACTTCTTGGGTAACCATTATCAATGCAGCCCACATTTCCATCATGTCATTCAGTCATGACTGACACTAGGATGTTCCCAGAGTAGCACAAACAAAGTAAATCTGCCGCCCTATTTGAACACAAAGGACCCTTGTCAGGCAAACGGAGGCATCTGAAAGCCCCCGGTTAATGAGTAAAACCTCCCATTCCTCGGTGATTGGCACGGTTCATACCAAACAGATCACTAAAAGGCCTGTTGAAAATGTTTGTAGCAGCAGGGTAAAACATTGTGGTGCGAGCCATAGGATCATATAATGTGCATTGTCCCATTCAGCCAATATCTCCTCAGCCCTGGCTCTGTAAACAGGAACACAAACAACGTGGTGCAGACCGCACCACACAACACTATCCCAGCCTGTGGCCGTGCATGTCCAATGTGCGGGGCGGAGCTTCTGAGGGACGCCCTATGGCATTGAAGAGAGAGGTCAAACATCAACAATCTTTCCCCAGGATAGCTGACCCCCCCCCCCCCACTGCCGCTGACCTTTCATCAGCTCCTGGGCTCTGGCTACGTTGAACTTGCGCGCCCTGAGGAAGCGGAGCAGCATTGAGTCGGGCTGCTCCCCAAAGCGCTGGAGCACCAGTCTGCCCAGGTCGTCCCCCTCCCTGGCCTGCTCCTTCATCGTGGCCCTCAGCTGGGACAGCGCCGCTGCACGCCTCTCCTCCGTCTCGTTCAGCTCATCCTTCGCCTGCGGAGCGGGAGACAAGGCACAGTCCCTGCTCTGTTCCCATGGCGTCACGCCAACATGTCTAGCACACGTGGAACGCGGTCAAAGGCCACTTTTCAAAGTGAAGACTCTATTCAGGAGGAAAAGAGTCTTCACGTGAGCTTGTTTGGCTATGCCAACACACAACATTATGTGGCTGTGATAACTCACTAGCATTTAGGCCCGTTGTCTCTATTTGTCATTCGAATAAATGGCCTAAGATGTCTAAGTTGAAGTCTCAGCGGGTATTTCCAGTTAAACGATGTTACCTTTTGTACAGTGTGGCCAGGCAGGCGATGGCAAGGACCAAACACAGGCCCATGGTCCTTCACAGTCAAATGTTCTAATTTGGACCTCATCACCTGCTCCTCATCTGAGACCATGCGGTATGTTCCAGTCTGCACAGACGAGGTAGCTTTGAGAGTACTTACATTTAACTGAATTGCTGCAGAAGTAAGGTATTTACCTCTATACCTCATACATTATACTTTCTCCTCTCTCTCTCTTTCATACACACACACGCACACAATCTTTGTATGGCACACAAATAACGGTATGGTACATACATTCATGTATACACACATAGACACACACACACACATCCCTGTAGCCCATTCATTAGGAACAACACACACCCCAGTCAGACAGACCTCAAACGATACAAACCAGCGACTGGCTGGCTAATCTGTTTCACATGATTACAGAGGTCTTCTATAGCTACTTCTTAAAAAAAAAAAGTTTTAGAGTCAAGGGTAAGCATATTGCAGCTCAAAAACAGCATTGAGCAGCATCTTACCCAGGTATAAAGAAATCAAAAGCTTTAGTCAGGACATCCGGACACAATAACTTGAGGCTAGACACTGCCGTAACATGGTAACATAGCAAAGTAAACTTACAGTAGCCATGTTTGCAGAGGCTCACAACCTTCTCAGACACTGTCAAGAAACACAAGTTAAGAACAGTACAGTACATAGGGCATGATAATTCATACATAAACATAGTAAACTTATTCATTCCCACTTAGCTACTCATCTTTACATGCATTATTTGCAGGGGTATAGTGGACTTATGGTCAATTGCCAAGGCCCTGTGTGTGATTGGTATGGTAATAGTATGCTTGCTAATAGCTATTAATACTTTATGTATTCCTACAAATAGGCCAAGCAAACATTTTGGACAACTTAAATATAACTATGTTGAGCTACACTTGCATCAAGGGCTTATTAATTACAGTTTATATCCTGTTTACCAGAAACGTATGTTCTAATTTTCTGGATACTTGCAGGGACAGTTAGAGGAGACAGTACATTAATTTAAGAATAGCCACAGAAGGGATTTGTAATGCCCTATCTGAGTGACATAATAAACTACATTTATTAAAAACAAGTGTTTATTCAAATGTGTTATTCAATATTTATTTTTTGCAAATATCAAAACAGTTTAAAATTTGTAAAATGATAGCTACACATCCACAGAGCTATGTCAGACCTGTTAGTGCTGGTTTGGTGTAATAGTCTGAGACATGTAGGGAGCGGAAACATACCAGAATGGACTGTTTTTGTTAGAGAGCAGCATAGCAGTTATTCTCTTAGTGGCAATACAACTACATTAGTAAACTATGGCATCTATTTCTGTGATAAAGTAGTAGTTTTCAATTATTTGTGGAGTTAGTTAATGCAATAATATACATTTAAATAACCCATTTCAACATATGTTAGTATCTCCTATACTGCTTAAAAAGTAGACATTGAATAGATCTGACATTAATAAGACAAGCAAGCAGTCCTACCTGAGAGCAGGGAGTGGCAGAGATGGGAACACCAAGCAGAATGAGACACCAAGGAAAGGAGACAAGAGGACAGTGGAGGATGAGGGGAGGAGTTATAGAAAGTGCCAGTCAAGTGGGATTGAAGTGACACACTGAATTACTGAGTGGATTATCTACATAATACAAACAGCAGGAGCAAAGGGACGAGAGAGAAAAATGCCATAGGACTGGGATAACAGGTGTATAAAATAAAAAATAAATGTAGTTAGCCTACAGTACAGACACTCTCATAATGTCCTTTTATGCTTAGCCTTCATTTTTCAATATGCATTCATTCATTATCTTTTTGCGCTTTTTTTTGATGAGAAACCACTTTCCCACTGCCAAACACTATAAAAAACTGTGTAGAAAGTGATGGGATTTCCAGCCAAACCATACATGCAGACATGTCATGCTCGAGAACCCTTCGTAGTGGTAGACCAGACGTAGCAGACCAGTTTGTTACTTGAGACCCAGATTAAGGATTTCTTATCCATGACCGCTCAGCATCACACAGCCTAAACCATCAAATGGAAGAAAACTATAATCTTGGTTGTAATCCGTTGACCCCTATTCATTAATTGGGTGTTTAATCAACATTTCCTTTCTGGTGTGTGAAAACAATGAAACTCAAATGAACTACACTGCAGCCTTTCAGCAGAATGTTCCCTTTAAAGTTACACTGAGATGTTGGTATTGTTTCACGTTTACAGGCGATAAAAACAATGATGCACAATACTTTGGTTATCCAGGACAGAACAACAGAGCTCAGGGAAATCATGTGAATGGTGGAAGCATCCATCCTCCTGCTAAGTGCAGGAAATAATAGTCGAGCTGGGCGCTCTATATTTTCTCTTCTCTTCTACACACTGAGGCCTCTGTCAACAGGACCTGGCAGCTTTACTGTAGCCTCTCATTGTCCTTTCATCTGCTCCTCATTAGTGCTGTAGATGCTCTTGAAAATAAAAAAAATCCTTGGGGAAAACAAGGGTTAACAATGTCTCTATTTATAATATAAGGCATGGTTATACATGTGTTGTCTCTGGTATCTAAAGGAATTCCTTGATGGGGAAAAATACTGACAGTTATAAATTATGAAACAACACATACACTCATTACTGTATAATACTTTCTGCACTTTACAAACTTTGCATGGTGAATAATGGCTGATGGTATTCATGCTACTGTACTAGTTTGAATATATTCCAAAAGACCAGTATTGTGAGCCAGATTAATATCAGGAAACAGTGTGAAATACAATGAGACATTTTCTAATGGCCTCGTAAAAACATCCAAACAATCATCAGATCAGTCTAAGGACCTCTACCCTCAAGTGGTTGAATCAGACATTGCATGGTCAATGGTTCAAAGCAAAATGCTAAAGAAAAAGAAGCAAGTTTTATCGCTGCAGCTTTCCCCTAACATTAAATCCTTGAACATATGTGGAAAAGTCATTCATCACAAAGACTAGATTATTTTTCTTGCAAGACAAATCCAGGGAGGAAGGGTTGTTTACTTACTTTATAATCAGATGAATGGTTCTTACATCTTATTACATGTATGAAAGTAATGTAGAACTACGGGCCACTAAAAAAGTTATAGTATACTATAGTATAAGTATTGGTCTCTTAGTTAATACAAATATGCCTGAAAATATTTTTCAATTGTCCATATAGTACTACCTAATTTAGCAAATGACAGTGGGTTGTTTCTGCAAACTGTCATTTGCTAAAGTAGGTACAGTAGGTCTGAATAGGTAAAGAACTTGTTGACCATTCAGACCTGGAAGTTCAGATTTCAGGAAGTTCAGATTTTATGCTACAATAACATAACTGAATCTGAGGAGAAACAATACAAATGTGGCAATAATACACAACACCAGTATCAGTTAGTTCAGGTCAGGGCAACTTTAAATTGCAACAATGTATTTACCAATGGCCCAGGAATTCCATAGAACTATATGAGGAATTCACATAGTTCTTATATCGCAACAGTAAAATAAGCAAAACTCATCCAAACTCTATCCTATTTATCAAGTACAGTTTAAGTTATTGAGTTTGTTTTCAAATAATTCACATACAGTAATTCAGGCATTGTGGCATGGCCATCTTGTATTGAACCATCAAAGCAGCATCCTGCTCCAAATGTGATCAAATCAGATTAAACTATGTACTGTATCATGTATACCAAACAAACCTGAATGAATAGAAATAACTCTAATAACATCAGTTTCCTAGTCGTTGAGCTTTGCGCCCAGTCAGGCCATACAATATGCCGTAATAAAAAATATGGATGTCAAGAAGCAAAAAGTGCTTACATTTAAAAATAAAGATGATGTTGGAAGTAGAAACAAATTAGATGTAAACACTGACCCCACAAAAGCTTGAATAAACAATTAGAAGATATCATGATGTTGAAAGTACAATGTTATCATAGTTTCAGTTGTCTTTTCAATAGTATCAAAGGTTACATTTTGTTTGTATATTGCGTTTGATTGTTATTCTCAACAAATGCATTTATTCTCTCTGAGTGTTTTAACAGCATTTGTCATTATTTGTTTCATAAATCCTCTTAAAAGGATTTGCCCATCTCCACATTTATTTAACGTAAATTAATATTAAAATGAATAAAAAGTGTGTGATGAAATGGCTTTCACTTTAAAAAAAATGATAACTTGACAGCCTATAATGCCACACTAAACCTACTTTCTCTTTCGCACTGGAATCTGCCTGGTACGGCAGTTTTCCAGTGGTTTGTTGAGGCTGTGATGGCACAGAGCATCCAGGTCTCACTGCGACAGATACAGGGTGTGCCTCAGTATGAGGCAGGCGCTCAGTCTCAGCCCATAAATGTGAGGCCGGCCATGACACTGAAGCCCAGCAGAATAAATAGCACCTTGAGGAGTGGCCTCTCTGGGGAGTTGAGTTCATGTGGGAGGATCTCCATGAAGGTGATATAAATGAATGTTCCAGCAGCCAGGCCCTCCAGGACAGCCTGGATCATTGCCCCGGCTGTTAACTCCGCTTCTATCACACCGATGCCAATGGCAATGCCTAGAGGCGACATGATTGCAAATACTCCTATGTATGCTGCTAGCCACACACGAGGCACTGCACTCTGAACCAGCTTCACAGACAGGCTGAACACTATGATGCTCTTGTGGACCAGTATGGCGATGCAGATCTCCAGAACCTGGAGACAACAACACGTGTATTAGCTTATCCTTTATCCACTATTGCTCTGCATTCCCAATTGGCTGCAAAACAGCCAATAGGTCCTGAAGAACTGTTGATAAATACAGTACACATGAGAATGAATTCCATTGGGTAATGTCTTAACTAGGCTCTAGCTACAAAGTGTACTGGACTGTTCTTGGACTTCCTCGTCTGCATCACGAAAGTGTGGAGTCAATATGTTATCAGCTGATTTACAGACGCTCACTTCCCTTGATGCTATATTGCACATAGCAAACAAGCTGTACTCAGCCTATGTCATCATAATGGAAAGATGATTTATGTTGAATGATCACAATACACAAAGCTGTAATCACTTAAAGTCCTTAGAGGAGATTGATGTTATGACTGATAAAGCTAAGACGAATAAAGTAAATGACGTGTAATTACATGTGACTGAAACCTACCTAAACAGAACAATCTAACTGTTTAGTAACAACAATAAAACTCATCATTAGCATCACTGTCACTGTTGCTGTATTTTGTTTACCTTTGAATCAGTAGACTGTAGTCCTATGGCCAAGCCCTCAAACACAGAGTGGAGTGAGAGAGAGAGGAACAGCATGAATGAACGAAAGGAGGAATGGGCCTGAAGGTCCACATGTACATGGTGCCCACTGCCCTCAACATCATGGCTTGGGGAATGCCCATGCTCGTGCCCACGACTGTTGGACTGTACCAGGGGTTCTCTCTCCTCATGAGCCCCTACTACCTCCTTGCAACTCAGGACCATCCTCTCCAGAATAAGGACAGTGAAGAACCCAGTAGCCATGATAAACTCTGGAATGGGATAGCTAACCTGTATGAGACAAATTCAGAGAGAACACCAACATTTCACACAACGATAATGCAGATATCTGCAAAAAGGACATATATATACTTTAATACATACTTTATGGATAGATTGCCGTTGTGAACTAAAAACAAATGTTAACAAGTACATTGTTTTTCTTTAACTTAGTCTCTGTGTATGCATCGGATTCAGGAATGCCACTGGCCCAAGATGGTGCAAATGTAGACATAGCCTACCTCATATTTCTGAGCATCAAGCACGGCATTGATGTCTGACAGGTAATCTGGAATAATGTCAAGCAGACAAGCTGCCAAGAAGACTCCCCCAGCAAAGCAGCTGATCAAACTCTGAACCACTCGTTTGGTTTCTGCGAAACAAACAACCAGCAAAGCCTCTCTTTATGTATCATCATGTGACTGCTTCTCCATACCATTTCTAGGTTAAACCCCTGGCTCAAATCACACATATTACAATGCTAAATACGTTTAATTGCCTATTTGTTGTAAGAGAAAATCTACTATTTAGGTTGTGAAAGCTACACAAAACAGTAACATAACAATTCCTTTTTTCCAAACCGTGTGTACAGTTTTTAACAAAATATTACAATATAGTGAGCTGGTTTAATTAAAGAACTAGCCACATAATTTGGATAGTCATATGCTCTGCAAGAAGAAACAGAAGTGAAAGTATTACAGTAGTCACTTTAGCAAATAATTTCTGCAATACAGACCAACTTGTATGCCTCGTATGCGTATAGGCTTTATCCTGATCAGGTGACTCATTAGAACTAACTAGAAAAACGCTACAGAAATTTTACTATATAGCCTAAAGGAAAGTAGTAGTAAATATTAAGAGGTTTACTGACATTTATAGGTGCCAAATAGTCTTCAAATAAAGCAAGCTATATCATATCGTACTGTAGATCTACGAACCTGTCCCATTAGTATCTCTGAACCAATTCACTCCAGCAGGGATAAATCCAAACAGCAGTGTTAACAGCAGCAATCCAACCAGAGCCCCTATTTTCACCTGCAGTAAATATTCCATGTCGTCTGCTGCAAGTTGTAAGAATTATAGCTCGAATTATTATATCATGTTGGCTTGTTAGTACGTCCCCACGTAACCATCGTTCTGTTTACATTGGCGTGCTTACACTTACACTGACAACTGACAACACTAAGGAGATGATGTGAAATGTATTACCCGAGAGTGTGTTCAGTAGACAGACACGTTAGCCACGTTCGGTGGAGGCCTATGTTTTACTGAACGACACGGTTATAACGAAACCTGCCACGCATATTAAACGCAGCAGGGGTCATTGAAAGCACTTCAAGGACGCTTCAACTGTTTCAAGGAATCGTGTCCTTCAGCAACACAGTCCATCGAACTTACCAACGTTCGGTCCACTGAACGCACACGTATCTAAACGATGCACGTGACTCAACTCGAGATCGTAATCACGTGATTCAAAAAGGTCGTCACAATTAATACTATTACTGAACGACAGTTACATAAACATGTATTAATAATAACCTCCTTGTTTAAAGTAACACGGCACGTAGTCATGAAGGCGGACAGTCAGCGTCATATATGGCACTGTGCACACTGCACAGTTACTGAAACTAATGTAAACAGCTTTTGATGACGACATGTTCCTGCGCCGGATGGTCCACGCTATACATCCAAACGCTGATCTGGCACTGATGTGTTACAAGTAAGCGGCATTGGCACATAGGACATGTCTTGTTCTTTTCGCTTGTCACAATAGAGTGATTGCAGTTGTTGGTTCCAGATAGGTTGATGCCTAGGAAGACACGCCACGGTCCATTGAGACGATTAGCAACGCCGGGCTGTAGACAGAATGGCGGTAAGCGATCTTGCAGCGGCGCGTCGGTTACTGTAATATACTGTACAGTACAGTCATGACAGTTCTGTCACTGGCGTAAATGCAGATCATAGCATTTCGCACATATTTTTTATACAACACGAACAATATACATATATTAGAACAAAGTTTTGCCTATTATTTTACTTTAGTCAGTTATTTTATTTACAATGTATTCTGATCTCTGATGATTGCTCCCTAAGCCCAAAGGTAAAGTCGGCACCAAAGGCAAGAAGCAGATCTACGAGGAGAACGGAGCGACTCTTGCATTCTATACAAGAATCATTCTAGGAGCTATTGTAAGACAATAACTATATTAATCTCACTCCATGAATTTACACTGAGTAGGCAAATTGAGCATATGTTCATAAAATTATTAGTAACTAAGTATTATGTCGCACAATGCAACAGTATACAGTGTAATAAGTGTTCAGCAGCGTTAATAAATGGTTGGCAATGTTTTAACAACTTTAAAATCAAAATGATGGAAATTAAATACATTATCATATTACAGTATAATGTTTTTCTTTACTTCCCCAGGCAATATATGTTGTTATAAATATTCTTTTCTTCAATTCATCCACATTTTGGACATGGGTGAGTGCAAAGATGGAACTAAATATAATAGATTTCCAAACAAAACAAAATCCCAAAATATATGATGACCCTCTGCTGGCTCTCTTACTTCCCTCTGCTGGTCCCTCTGCATTAATCTCTCTGGTATCGTGTTCCTAGGTGCTACTTGTGTTTGCGCTGGCGGTTTATGTTGGCAGTTACCGCTCCATGTCTGCCATGGCCAAGCCAGTGTTCGCTGAAGATGGGAGTCTGTTAGATGGGGGAATAGATTTAAACATGGAACAGGGCATGGCTGAGTGAGTAACCCCCCACCCCCACACAATTAACATGATATTCTAATACTTTAACGTATATGCCTTGTTTTAATGGCATTGTTTAATTGTATGCATTAACCATCAATTTAGCTTGTTTTGCAGTATTTTCAAGGCTCATCATTGATGTTTTGCTGTTTTAGACACTTAAAAGATGTAATCCTGCTAACAGCCATTGTGCAAGTTCTCAGCACAATCTCCTCCTACTTCTGGTACCTTTGGCTACTGGTAAGAACATTTGTTGAGTGTTTAACCCAGTTTTGGATGTTGAGGAGGTGATTGCCTAATTCAGTGAAAAGTAACAAATTCACACACTCACTCACGCATTTGCGTAGTTGTTGGATTACATCGCAAATGAAACATTACTTTTTGGTCAGTCATAAAGTTGGTTTAGATATATAGCATATTACAGTAACAATACTATGCTATTCACTCAGCTGTAAAAGAGGACAATTTTAACTGTCCAGTATATTTGGATACATCCACAATCATTACTTTGTTAAATCTCTTTTATGATACATCCTGTCCTTTTTTTACATCAGTATCATTTGCATGTTCTCCTGTTTCTCCCTGTATCTCTAGGCCCCTGGTCGTGCAATGCACCTGCTCTGGGTTAACCTCCTGGGCCCCTGGTTTTCACCTGAGATTCCCTCTGCAGCAGAAGAAGTGAATGAGAAAAAGCAAAGACGACAAGAGCGCAGACAGATGAAGAGATTCTGATCACGCTGTACAGACTGAGCAGTATTTTTATACACAGAATCTAATATACGGTAACCAAGTGACCAATTATTCAGTTAGTAAGTTATTCAGAAGACATTTTGATATGAAATTTAAAATAAGTATGACTCAGATGATGTTTAAAAAGAAAAAGGAAACTCCCCCTTTTTGCCTTCTTTTAACTTAATTCTTTTTCTAATTTTGCAATGAAATCTGCCCTGTCTAGATAATGTCATGGCCCAAAGCTATATCATGTATGAGGACTATTGTTGCAAACGGCTGGCCTGTTCCTTCATCTTTACCATCTTGTACTCCATCCATGGTTCTCTAACATGCATAGCACCTTTTCTTATAAGTCACTTCAATCCAAAGACAAACAAACTAATAAAATTTTCTGGACATAAATAGTTGCATTACAATCCTAAAATTAGCCCATTAGGGATTGTTCTAATGTTTTGTTGTGCTGGTTTCTTTCTTCAAATCAGTTTAATACTAATCCTTGTACCAAACTGTCTAAATTGAAGGATGAGAACAACATATTAACGTCAGCAAGAAAGAAGAAATTATTAATTTATTTATTTGCTTTCCCGCTGCTATTTGCCTTCCTATTAGCAATGGAAAAAAATATTCTTACTCACAAAAATATGCATGTTGAGTATGGTTGATCGGAACTGAACCAGATCAAATATGAACATAGCCAGTGTGCAGTGGTAGGAATGATCTGGGCCTTCTGAGGTCTTTCTCATTAGTACAATAGGTACGGTATACTTTAAGAGCCAGTATGCTTTATTTGTTCTGCTTTAATACCTATCCCCTTTATTGATGATTTATGGGTGGCTATGTTCCTCAGGTCAGCTGTTACATTTGCAGTATTGAAATGGGTCCATGGAAGATGAAGACATTGTGTATACTTACACAGTGTATATACACAATGTTTATTGCATAAGGGGAAAAAAATATATCCTATGGTTCACTTGGTGATAACTAAATTATTCCACTGTCAACAAACTATCAGTTTTAAAGTTTCATAAAATACAAACAATTTTATACACTTCCCCTCTCTCTTTTTTTTTGCTACTTTAGAACCTACTTCATTGTAAATCTCCTTTAGGCTGTCATGTAATGGTTCTATCATATGTGATGAGGTTCATGAAGATGAGAAATGAATGACGACTGATGCCACGGAGATATTTCTGAAGTGATGGTGAAAAGTTTTGCCCCCTTGTGGCCAAAGTGGACAAAGTGTTGAGTGACCATTCTCTGAAGAGGGGATTATGTAGGGATGTTGTGTTCAAGATTGTAATTTGCATGTGAAAACATTCTAATTAAAAAATAAAAACACATATCTATAAAACAAGTGTAAGCTACAAGTAGAAGGCTACATTTTCACTTACTCCACTTTCATTTAAAATCAGACTTTTCCTGGTTTAAATAGTGCTGTAAGCTTTTTCTTCTATATATATCTGCTCTTCCCTGGACCTGCTGGTTTCTTCGGGCCCTCCCCCTTCCCAGCCCTGTGGCCCTATACTGCCTCTATTATAGGTTATAAACAAAGTTACCAAAATTAGAGCAGCATGGCATCCAGTTGTCATGGCCAATCCCAGATGTGGGTTTTGAGAGGGACCATGTTTCAATGTAATTTAGCTCTGGTGCAACTCACTGGTACATTCCCCTCCCCCTCCAAACTCACCCACATACGCTTGCACGCGCTGTGGTGAATGCTATAATGTTTATAGTACTTTATCCTAAGTATTGTGGTCATTGCATGTGTTTATCCAAATCCAGGGAGGATGGTTATCACTTGAGGCCCAAGATTCAAGTAGACCATACAACTTTTCCTTCCGTTTTAGCAATTTACTGGAAGCATTCTGCTCTGCCACACCCATCTTAGGCATCATATCAGAATATAACTGTCTCTACACAATCTTTAAAAGAATGTGTGCACTAGCCCAGCTGTAGATTAGTTTGTAACCTGTAAAGAGGTAATAAAGGAACCGCAAAGACGTGCAGAGATTATCCTTGTATGCTATCTATGTCTTATTCACCGTTCAGGGAAGGAAGTATAGCCTACAACAGATCACAAGACACATAGGGGGAAGCACATAGACAAGGACATGTGCCACCTTTATCTGGTCACCTGCAAGAGCACATGGCCTTCATCTGGGTACTTTTCAAACAGAACCAGACATAACAGGAAGGTTGGGGTGTGCAACATCTAACCCTTGACCCCTGAACTATCGTGACTGCTGACTTTGATCATTGACTTTGAAGTCAACAGAGAGAATCACATGCAATTGCATGCAATACAACGCATGTTCTTTACCCGCACACTGCAAACAAAGTCAGAGCTTAAATTAGGATAGACAGGGCTATTGGTGTGGTCTTCTTCAAGTCTACCTCTACCCGGCAGTAATGATCTAGTTGGGACCCGAGCAAAAACATTTTTTTGATGTGGTTTGTGTAGAAGCATTGGTCAGTAGAGTGAGGATGTGTCTGATGTTTTTCGCTGCTTACTTAACATTCCTTACAAATTTAATATTTGATTTTAGGTTCTGGTATAGCTTAAACTGAGGGCAAGGAACTAAATATAACAGCCTCATAGAACAAACTAGCTCAACCAGAGATACTGAACATATAGGTTTGCGCTCGTGCACACACACAAAGTGAATTTATAAATATTTTAAAATGTACAATAAAAAAAAACAGAACTGGCGGTCCTGACCAAACTAAAAAGAAATTTGGGGAAGTTAAACAATGGCTGTCAATCCCAGTGTTTCCCCCCTGTAACCAGTTTCAAAATTACTATATAACGAAACAATACAATTCAATTCAAGTTTATTTATAGCCATTAATCACATTACAGTCTCAAACTCAAGTCTCAATTACATTAACAAGGAAAACTGAAATCAGCAGGACTACTAAGAGTCCTGCAGCTCTGTTCAAACAACAAACCACAGACAGCTATTAACCGGCTACGGTAATCTGCAATAATATTGATGGAGGAAAACTATGGGGTTAAAGGCCATGGAGGTGTGTGTAACAGAAGACATTCTGAATTTGTACAATCTCACAGCTTAAACACCCAAACACCAGCACCAGATTTCACCATAGACTCTAAAAGCAATCAAAACACAAATTTGAATATCTCACACAGTGGCGTTAATGTAGCATTTAGCCTTAAACATAGAACTATATATACTATATTTTACTGTTCATGCAATGCTATGGTAATGAGGTGTAACATTCTGACATAATCAAAACCATATGATTCTTAGGATTTTAATCACTTAACAACAAGGGACACACTCTGGCTTTATTATTAATTGCATGTAGCAACAGCCTCATGTATAAATATTCCTGGGGCATAATGTAAATTTGCATTCAATTTTAATTAATGTAGCAAAATGTAGTTTTTGGAGACTATTCTAAAGCTAAATTAATAATAAAAAGTACATAAAAAGGTATCAAAGAGTGATTGATAATATTTCAAATGTGTGAACATTTAATGTTTCAACTTGCATATGTTCACTGTTCTAAATTTGCTGTGGTAAAAAAATATACTTTTATTCCATGTTTTCCTGGTGCACATGTGTTCAGGTCTCAAATCTACACAGATGTTAAGGACCTCAACACTTTTCAACCAAGTATTGCAGTGTGCAATTTCTGGCCACTGGGAGGCAGTGATACAAAGGAACGTCCTGAGACCTCGCTCACGTCCAGGCCGTTGATCATACTGTATTTCATGGTTTAACCTCATCCAATCGAAATCCATTTGAAACAAAAAAAATGTATGCGATTGGAGGCAAAACACTTAATTTGCACATTCTTTTTAGGCATACTTTAATACCCTGCCAAAAACAGCAAGTCTTAACGTCTACAATATTGCTACTATATATCATATATATATATAATCTACCACATACAGATGTAACATACTGTAACTAATGTCCAATGACTGACTGCAAAAAGTTCCATCATAACATTCCAAGTGTGTTCTTTATACTTTATAATGTTTTTCTGGACTACATACTACTACTACAATTGTGTAAACTCAAAGTGTGTGAACTTTATTCTAAACAATTGTTAATAAATGTCTTTACATGTTGCATAAAATAAAACAAATAACAAATTTTGTGTGGGGTGGGGTGGCTGACAGTCATGGGCAAAAATGTTTCAGAAACATTGGGTCTTGGGCCTTCTATAAAAAAAAAATAAAAAAATACCCACATCCTCTGTGGGTGTCCATCATTATGTGGAGTGGCGCCATGTTCCTCACAACAGCACTCAGCCAGGAACACAAGCACAACCTCTATCACTGTGGGTTCCTTTCCTCTTCCGTTGTTTTAATCCCGTTTCCTTCCTTGCCTGCTAAAATACCATCCCCTCCTGATGGCATACTAAACATAATGCAATATCTTAAAGCAAATAAACTTAGAATGTCCTTGAACTATACTCTTTGTTAGAAGAGCCCCACACAGGCCTATATGAAGACTGTAATGATGTATGTCTAAGTTTGTGACTTCACATACTGTATCCCATGACATGTGTAGATCAAAAC
>JAODUG010000021.1:1796866-1810100 GCA_027564795.1 Aphredoderus sayanus | reverse complement strand
CACAATGATAAAGAATCTTCAATATCAATTTGAGAAATTATACAGCAAAATTAGGATAAGCCTGGATTTGGTGTATAGTTTTCATATACAATACTATTAATATCCAGACGAAAAGCTAACACCATTCACACATTGATAATAAAGTATTCGCATTATATTTCGGTTTTCTTTGTCTCTGTCAGATTTTGTTTGAACTTTGGAATTCGTGAATTACTCATGGTGTCAGTATCCTTGTTTTTTTTACTTTGTATAACGGATATACTGGAAAAAGTATATGCAACATTATTTAGCATTACACTTCAGTGTTTTTGGGCCGTATAGTACATCCTTGTGATTTTGCCAATTTACCAATCTGGGACACAGATGGCACACAGAGCTAGCTGATCCTTTTTATACTGTCTCCCGCAAGCAGGAAGTGACACGAGAGGCCACATCACTACTCTTCACCAGGGCTGAATGCATGTTAGCAGCATGTCCTTCACAGAAGTACTGTAGCAGAAGGTCTGTGCTAGATTGTTAAAGACCTTGTTTCAGTGCCCCACTCCGCAACATCCAAAGCTTACTGAGATGGAAGAGGTTATCCTGAGGAGGTTTCCATTTCAGAAGAATAAAAGAAAAAAAAATCGTCCAGGTTATTTCCATGTGTACTGAGCAGTATTAGTGCCTTGCCTCAAATTGCTTTGAAATTGCCCATTTACCCGTAGAAGTTACTTTTAGTTTACTAACTTACATTTAGCTTACTTTTAACTTACATTTAACATACATTTAGCTGCCATTTAGCTTACTTTTAACTTACATTTAGCATACATTTAGCTTATTTTTAACTTACATTTAACTTACATTTAGCATACATTTACCTTACTTTTAGTATACCAGAGGCACATGATTGTTACAGAGACCACCGCGCTGTTTTCAGCTGCGGCACCCCTGACCAATAAATACACACTACTCCTTCAAGGTCCCCGGAGAAGTCTGTATGTAGACAGGCCAAACCAGACGTCCCGGGGGCCCCAAGGAGCTCAGGGGTTGAGGGGTCAGTGAACAAGGAAATGTAGCTGTGCCTTTAATGTAGTTTGAAGGCACACTCCTCAACTGAGGTATAGTAATACATTTCTACCTCAGCTCACTATTTATGTTTGAAACACAAATAGTACAAAAGAAGTGGAGCACAATGTGAGCCTATGCGCTCTTTAGGGGGAGAATTAGAGAGTTACGGATTTTCTAACTAAAACGATGATAACTCTGCTTTTTGTACAGTAGCACTGGTCTCAACCACAAGGGCAATCCCAAACACAAGTCAACGAGTGTACGCCTACCTACATTTGAGAGAAACAGTATTTCCTCCCAAAGGTGGTCCCGGTCCTGAAAAACATGTTCCTGGTCAGTGGGCGCAGGGCTCACAATGGACACTGTTATGATCGAGGCGGGATGCGGCAGCCTGAAACTGCCACATTGATACAGGAATGTATGCAGAGAAACCAAAACGTTTTACAAGCCTACTGGAATCTTAAAAACTACAGCCAAGGTGGATGTGGTTGAACTGGCTTCCTTCATAATTGCTAGTGTTGGGTTGTCAGATTGGTGGTGGTGGTGGTGGTGGTGGTGGGTGAGGTGTGGGTGGGGGCGCATACAGATAACTGCCAACATTCAGCAATAGAG
This sequence comes from Aphredoderus sayanus, assembly GCA_027564795.1. Taxonomy (NCBI): domain Eukaryota; kingdom Metazoa; phylum Chordata; class Actinopteri; order Percopsiformes; family Aphredoderidae; genus Aphredoderus; species Aphredoderus sayanus. The sequence continues at coordinate 1,808,441 of JAODUG010000021.1, read as the reverse complement.
TCATTCAGCAGTAACGCTCTTGATTCTTGTCTAATGAGTGCTTAAGCTGTCCAGTTATAAAGATCTAATGGGGCTTTAAAAGTCCCCTCTCCCATGAAATGATAACATTTAGGCAAAGTAACAGAATAACCAGGCATTTAACAAGCTGGTTTTTAAATATTGCGCTGTGCTGAAAAGCGCAAAAATAAAAATGCAGTGCCTTTTCCTATGCCCTTTGTTTGTTATAGACCGTTTTATCGCCTTATAGCAGAGGTCTGGTTGCTGAGTGCAGTGTCTCTTTCCCCGCTCCCTCCCATCCCATAAAGCCTCAGACTGCCTCCTCCAGGCCTGTTGTCTGTCTGGAGCCAAGGCTTTGTGGAGTTCAAACAGCTCTGAGGAGTGGCTCCACTCCGCCTCTTCTCCTTCCCCCTGCAACTGGGGGCTATTATCCCTCTCCTTTGTGTCTCTTGTTATGGGAAAAGGGCCCGCACCACCACTGGAGAGGAACTGGCAGACAATTATATGGGGTGGCGAGGAGTTAAGACGCAGTGGGCAGATTACACAGGCCACCATAGCGAGTTTGAGAAGGAGGGCCTAATTAGACAAGGCAGCATGGAGGCCAGGCTACCCTTCAAATCTCACTGTTTCCTGAGAGTGGGAAGGAGGGTGTTGGAGCTGCTCTTACCCAGTGAGAATAGTTGTAGCAGCGCTGTAACTTTGGGCATGGATGGAGCAGCGAAGGGAAAAGCTATGCAAGCAGCTTTTGTGTGCTCCATGCTCGGCGCAGGCATGGTATTGATTAGCAGGCTGCAGCCTTCACTTATTTCTGGAGAGGTCTGCGTTGCTCTGTAGCCCAGAAGAACCCATGCTGCCATTTTGTTCCACTGTTTACGACGTGGAGAGCTGTTGTTGCAGCGGGGAGCTACGTTCAACAACAACATGTAGCCTTGTGATGTGGAACGGTGTGTGTGTGTGTGTGTGTGTATCTGAAGAACCCAGACAGAAAAAAGGTTTAGTTTGTGAGCATCTGTGCGTGCCTGCGTGCGTACACCATCTTTTTAAAGCTCAAGAGTTTCGAAACCCTGTTATTATGGCTGCTGTCCTACCAAAGCTTCGGTGCATTCCGAGCAGTGCTCTTCTCTCCCTGTCCAGTGTTGCATTGCAACAGATTGCGACTTGAAAATGACAACATGATTATTAACATTAGCCCACATTTCTATATCCTCAACAGAAGGCTAGAAGACCTATTTCATGTGCCTAATTTCTCCTTCATGATAGTCACAAACTAGCAAGTGATTTATGGAGAGATGGAGGTGGTGGGGGTGTGTGGATGATGGATGCAGTAGTACTACTGTGGGACCACTGTGGTTGGCTAACCCTCTGTCCATTCGATGACCCCCCCCCCCTCGTCACACACATCTGGCCCCGGCACAAACACAGTGAGCTAATTGCACCTCTGAGAGAGCAGAGATTACACGCAACGCCTGGGACACTTCCTGCTCTCGCCCTCTCATGAGTGTAGGCCCGCGGAAGTCTTCGCACCTCCAACCGAGGGCGTTAATTACACCCCCTCGCTGCGCTTGCCACTTTGCTGGGCGTGCTCACGCATGCCGACGCGCAGGGGGATCCACGCACTCCAGGGGGATTATGGGCCGGCAACCTCGAAAAAGGGGGACTTTTTCAGTCGGGGAGTTTTCTTCTTTCTTTCTACCTTATGGGTTGAAGTTGAAGCAGTTAATTGTGAGATTGTGGTTTCACTAAAGCTCTATAGCCGTGTAAGCATGTGTATGAGAAGGAGAAAAATGACATTACAGACTAACGCTGGGTAGAGATGTATCTTTTTACAGCCCACTGTGATTGTGCTGCAGTCTCCTGAGACTGTCAGAGGCCATTGAGTAGGCATTTAGCTGGTTCTTCTCAGAGGCCAAAGCATCCTAGCAGTGCTGTGTCTCTACATATCTCACCCTCCCTACTGTAATTACAGGGTGCACTGGGGCCTCTCTGACGTATGAAAAGGATTTATTTTAGTGAGTTTCCACAGAGGTTAAAAGAATGCCACAGTGTGAGACACATACACACACACGCATGCACACACACACACACACACTTACACACGTAACACCCAGGCATACACATGTACACACACATGACCTTAGGCACAATTCTGGCAGCTCACCCTGTGTTCCACTACTTGTGTTTTCTCAAAAAAGGATTGTGCAAAGGTCCCTGTACATTCAAGTGGGCCGTAACTGTAATTGTCAAATACTGGTATCCACAGCACTCAACACATTCCATTACTGTATCTCAAAATGGCTCCTGAAGATTTTCTGTAAATTCTGTGCTGTGAGTGTCATTTCTCACTGGCAGCATGTTATGAAGCAGTGGTTAAGGCTGTTAGAATGAAGTCACACTCTGTGTGACTGGCTGCAGCCTTGTTTTTGCCATAATCCTGCCATCTCGAGTCTCTCTCCCTTTCTTCCTTTCTTTCCTTCTTTATGAGTCATAGTAAAGGGAGACCCCTCGATTTTTGATTGAAACCAGTGCTCCAAGAACGCTGTTTATGTAAGCCACACTTCAGTGGACGGTTGTGTGAGCTGGGTCAGATATTATGGGTTCTGGGGGCATATAATCAAATTCTACAGTGTATCAGATGGAATTTTCTTCAGTAAGTAAGTACATTGTCATTGTTCCCGAGAACGCAAAATTACAAGGACCCGAAAACTTTTATGTGAAAAAATGTTTTGTCTACGTATACAAGTTTGATTGATAAAAAAAAATGCAATGTTCATATTTCTCTTTAATATTGCGTCAAAGATCCCCGTGATTTATACCAGCCTTTAATAATAGAGTTGATTTAAGAGCTGCAATGAAACTTCACCACGCCCCACTGGCTAAATTGTGAGGCAACTGCACATGAAATGTGATGTGCATTCATGCTGGTGCTGAGCTGTAAGTGTCCTGAACCTTTAGGCAAGGTGACAGAACATACACGAGAGTCACTTCTATACTTTACGATCAATTTACTGTAATACTTTCTACCACGCAGGGCCTAAATACACTCACTTAACGCAGAGTCTCACGCATGTTTTGAAAAGTAATCCTATATATTAAAATACGTCATGCTCTTTGATCTAGCTGAGAGCTCAACAAACTTTTTTTTCCACAAGCCTAGTTTGTCCTTTTAGAAGTTTGTGTGTGTGTGTGTGTGTGTGTGTGTGTGTGTGTGTGTGTGTTTCTCCAAGAGGGCTGTAAAAGAGAAGATCTAGGAACGTGGCCCCCACTTTTTCACCAGGGCTCCTAATATGTTCCATATTGTGAGTTTAAATGGGGTGGACTCAGGAAATGCAGTCACACTGCTTTGCCTTCCAAGCTTCCAGTCTGAGGTTTGGCCTGCAATGCTGGTGGTTCTGTGGACTGGGGCTGATGGAGCCATGTGGGCTCTCCTCCTCCTCCTCCTCCTCCTCCACCTCCTCCACCTCCTCTCCTCGGGAGCCTAGATGTCCACGTTGCTGGTTCTGTTCTGCTGTGTTCTGTTGGTGTGGGCATCTCTGACACAGTTCAGCCCCACACTCACCTGGGACATCGCCATCTTTACACTACTGTGTTTCATCAGTGATATGATAGCTTCCATTCTCATATTATTTTTTCATATTCGCATTATAACGAGATGAACAAGAGATGACTTTGTGTAGCAGCTGGAGAACTTTTCTGGGCAGCGTAAGTGAGGTATCAGTTAAGAGAGGAGTTTTGGAGCGTATCTCTTAGCGGCATGGGGATGGGTGAGCAGGCTCAAAGTCCAACCCAGGGGTCAGGTTTCACATTCCAGGACCACGCACCACAGCCTGTGTCCACACTAACATACCTGCTGTGTGTGTGTGTGTGTGTGTTGTGTGAATGCCTGCACATGCACGAGCATGCATGCAAGCATCTGCATAATATGACAGTTAATAATAAGACAGTTATTTCAATCTGAGCAATAACAAACACACCTTCAACACAAATGGTTTATATTTAGTGGAACGTCTAACATGGAATACAGGGACTGTAATGTAATGTATCATATTATGCGTAGAATCTAAGAGTGAGCGCTCCCATTCCATCTTAGCTCTTAAAATGTCATGCATGGCAAAGGCATTCACAATAGACATCAGAGGTTTGTAGAGAGCCCGAACGAATACAAAGCATGGCTCCCTCCGGTCGTACTAGAGTTGGTTGGTTTACTTGAAACGCTGTGGAATCCAATGAGGGAAACCACGACAGCTTTTAACTGCTGCTGGAGCCTGCTAGCCTGTTGTGTTGGAGCATTTTATTTCAATGTAAAAGCCTTGCTGAACAAAATGGACTTCTCTGTGTAATTGTTCAATTATTTTGTTGTGATTTTAATGAGAACATCAATATGAAAACCAGTCCAGCACCACACAATGGTTTTCATTACTTTAAGAGTGTTTACATGTTTGAAATTTGCTCGTGCAAGTAAACAGAGAGGAAAGAAAATTACAAATTTGGACTTCATACATATAGTAACGCTGGTTGAAAGACACCTGTGAAAACCGAATCTTGTTGTCTTGTTAAAGTGCTACAATGCTATCTTACAGTAAACAGTAATAGAAAATGACAGTATTTGCCAATACAAGTGTAGCCCTCTGTAATTATATGGAACATCTGTGTTGGACAGAGGTGTCATTTTGCCAGAAATGGTTCTCTTCTCTTAATACTAAGAAATGGCACCACAGAGCATCTCAGAACTACATTTGCTTAGTAATCTTTTTCTTAAAGTAGCAGGTAGTATTTTAGAGCTATAATTTGAGTGTGATTTGTTATAAACACCATAGACTCCTGACAGTAGCTCTTGTTGTAACTCTCAAATCATACTGTACCGACAGCAGCTTTAATACTAACAAAATGGCAGCACATACTTTCTCAGAACTAAATGTGCTAAGTAAGCAGGCTTTATCAGCGTGCATGCTGGTGGTTAGGAGGTGGTTAAGTGGTGTGATGGCCCCATACAGGGGCGTCAGAAATAAGGGAACCAAGAGGTAGAGCTGGATACGATGAGTGTCCATGTTGTCTATAAGCTCAGTGATGTGGGGCTCCAAGAGGCCCTTTGGGAACATAAGTGTTTTCCTTCGGGGCTTCCCAGCCAATAAGCATAGCCCGTGTTAATACTGCAACTTATTGCTTGAGGGCCGTGCAACACGAGCTCCAGCTCACATTCCTGGGCCTTTCAGTTCGCCTCCACATCTACAGCCCCCCTAAAGCCCCCCTACAGCCCCGACCACCTCCCTCGTCCAGTGCCATCCCATACGAGGCTGCTTAACATCTTAATCTGCTGCCGTCTTTCAGCTGGCTTCTGTTAGAGCCTTAACAAAAAGACTGTGAATGCAAACTTCTGTCAGCACCTTGCTGTAAGCGGAGGGGGTGGGTTGGGGGACAGGGGCCGACAGGAAAAAGACAGCCTGGGATATTGGGAGAGGCAGCAGAGAGAGAGAGAGAGAGAGAGAGAGAGAGAGAGGGGGAGAGAGAGAGAGAGAGAGAGAGAGAGAGGGAGAGAGGGAGAGAGAGAGAGAGTTGTGCTCATTTTTGAATAAAAGACTGAAAAAGAAAAGGTAGGGAACACAGAGTGTGAACGGGGGGATACAAGGGTGAGGGGGAGAGGGGGGCTCTTGACAGTTACAGTAGTTAGCTAGCTAACGTAGCAGGGAGTTTGGCCACATTTGCCAGCTATTGCTAGTCCGCATGCTATTGTTATTTTGCCCCATCCGGCTTGCACTCTCCCACTGCAGTGCAGCAATCAATACAATGCATTTATTTCCCTGATCTCTTTTCATCCACACGGTGATCATTTCCAGTTTATTCTCGTAAGACAGGTGCTCTTGCTTCACTGTCTCCTCGATGAACCCATCGGTTTATTGCCCTGTTCCCATGGATTCCTGGGCAGATTTATGCGAGCGCCCGCCCCCGCCCCACTGGCCTGCGGCGGCAGGTACGAGTGGCGGCAGCCTGTCCGAGCCCCAGGGGCCCGATGATGTTCGGCAGAGTCATTAACACGGCCTGGAATCACTAATAGGAATGAGCCTCCAGCTACGAGACGCAGGCCGACCCGGTGAGAGACAGCAGCTCACTGGGCCCTCAGGTGATCTGACATGTCACCATGCAGAGGCTGTGGGTCCTGCAGAGCTTGGCTAAACATGCTTCAGCTTGCGTATACGGCAGAGTCTCCTCGCCTGAGGGGGCAAACTGTGGCCCAACAATACAATTGCTTATTGTAGCTAATGCTAATGCTAACATACAGTATCATACATGAGTATCAGTGTAACTGACAGGACTAACTGACAAGGTAAAAAGTTGTATTGTTGTGAGAAGCACTATATTTTACTTATATAAGTAAAGTTTTGAAAGCGTACTTGCATTCTGGGGTAACTCCCATCTGGGCACACATCTCCCTTAGTTCAGCGTCTACGGTATGTTTGTTTTGCCAAGAACTAACTCCTCAGACCACTGTGTTTGCAAACGTTCGCTGTGATCTCATAGCAAATCAAAAACTGTTTGAAATATTTCGGGAACATTTGCCTTTGTTTGCTATTTTTGATGCATTCCTCTAATTGTTGGAGTTCTTCTGGCCTGTATGAACAAAATGAAGCGAGCCAGGGGAATTAATATAAATGCTGTAATAACTGCCCCCAGGGCTCCTCAAAATCAGGATAATAGCGGCGTCTTGAAAGCAGAGAAAGACGATCCTCATTACACTTGCTTCTGCATTCTTTGAGACAGGCTGGCATGACAGAGCTTGTCGCTCCCATTCGGAGAGCATGTATGTTTTACCTGTGAGGCTGCAACCACTCAGCTCCCCTTGGCCAACCCAGAGCAGGTTGTTAATTGAAATGAGGCCTTTGACTGAGCTAATTGACTCCAGTTGATGGATGTGTTTTTGAAAGATGCAATGAAATTCGTCTTTGTTTGTTTTTGTTGTCTGACACAAGTTTTGTTAACGTCACAAGTCTCCTCAAGATTGTAAGTCACCAGCTTTCACTGTTAAGTGTAAACCATAGAACTCTATATGGTGTAAACCGAGGGCGACAGCTGGATACATTTGGTGGCCTAGGTGTTGATTTTGTCCCACTGGCACACTGAACACAGTCAAGCGTCTGCTAGCATTTCAGGTCTTTGGCATGGCCTCAGTTGGTGAGGTACAGTATCAGGGGATTTCTTCCCTCTGGCAAAGGCCTGAGCCTAGTAAGAGCGCTGTTTAGTAACTAAAGAGAGGCCCCTTGTGTCAATGTGATCGCTGTTTGAGAGAGAAGACAGAATAGGCAGGTGGTTGTTTGAGAGGGCCACACTGGAGTCTTATCTGAGCTGCTCCATTAAAGAGTCACAGAGCTGTTTTATTTTGTTTTGACTGGACAAATATTAGTGAGTCTATTATGAGGCTACACCTACATGGGCTGAGGAGACAGTAGGAGTTTGTTATTATCCTCTGCACCCCCACCCCTGTGATCCCCTCCTTCCTCTCTCCTCACCAGTTTTTAATATCAAAGTGTGCTGTCTGACAGGGCTAAGTCTCAGACAAGGGCTCCATTGTTGGGTCTTTTGCGAACTAGCCAGGAACGACAAGAACTTGTCAACCCTTGTTCAGGAAAAAAAGGGATGATGATTAGGGGGGAAAAAGTTCAAAATGGATTTGACTCTTTTACAACACACAAAAGAGTGTGTATTTGGCAAAGGGTATGGAATTCAATAACTTAATTTAATCTCATCAAGAAGCATACAGATATATTGTAGATATGACAAAGTTGTTAATTTCATTATTTAGTATTAGCATCTAGCATACACAACACCCTTTGAATAAAGGTACCGTGTTGACAAAGAGCATGTTTTCACACGTATTTCAAATACTAACTAAATTTAAATAAACAAAATATACTGTATTTCCAATGGTTCCCACCAGTATTTCACATACCTTGACTACTGACAGATAAATTTCAGGTATCGTGAGAGTCGTTATGAAGAAGTATAGACACTTGATTTTAATCAGAATATCATAACGAGGAATTAGTCAATATGTCTCTTGCCATCAGCAACATCTAAAAATTCTGTACAATCCTCAAAGGCAGATATACTATCTTCAGGTTCCTACAATGTCACAATGCTGGTGTTTACTGTGTGAAAAGCCACATGGCTTTGATGTTTCACTGAACAAAGATAGTCACGCACAGTTGCAGATCGGCGCTTTTGGTTCCCACAGGTCTAAATGGCTGGGATGAAATGAGGGTTGAGTCTGATCATCTGAGCTCAACTACATCACGTTCTTGTGTTACCATTAACCTGCATTACAACAACTGCTGCATCTGCCAGCAGCTACTGTGCAATGTTACCAAACCAGATCACTAGCAGAAAGGCTATGACTACTTCAGTGGTTATGAGGTCATGTCTCTGTTAGTGGAGATCACACTGTGTATTCCGGTGCGTGTTATGTTATGTGGCACTTGTAAGGAAATAAGTGGTCTTATCGTGATCCATGACCCCCAAACAAGAAGCCATGAACCACTTGGTGTTGCTACCAAAATGTTGTCTGCAAAAAATTACACTACATAGAAATTATGACAATATGTTGATCTTCTCTAAGTAATGGCAATAACAATAAAATAATATCCTATTATATATATTAAATTAAATTAAAACAATATTGTGATGTTTTAAACAATATAAACAATAGAATAACAAAAAAAAAGAATGAATAACAATATATATATATATATATATATATATATATATATATATATATGACTACTATAAATATAGTCACGTCTTTACGCACACTTTGGGAACCACTTCTCCGATCTTTAAACAAACCGGGACCGCAGCAAGGTAATGTTTTCTTGCCATGCTGTGTGAACTGGGTTTGACCTCTCTCCAAATAGAAAGCCTCTGAGCTGCGGTTCAAGCTACAGGTATGAAACTGAACTCTTACAGTGAGCCCTTATGTGCTCCCGAGGACAGGGGAGGCGTGCATGTGGCTGTCAGCCAGCTGAGGCCCCAGATGTGCAGTGTTGTTTGGGCCTTGTCCTGTGTTGTATGTGTGTACTGCGGCGATTGCTACCGGACACAGGATTTAGGAATCTGGGAAGCAGATGACTGCTCCATTTTTTTTCCCAGTATGTAAGATATACCGGAGTCTTTCGAAGACTTACCTTGTAATAGCTGTTAAGAAAAATACACAATGGCGCGATAAATATACTTTGCGGTTTTCACTGCAGTGACACTAACAGTCATTTTCCCCCCTCGCTCAGTTTTGTGATATTGAAGGATATTGCCGGAGCCAAATGTAATATTTGTTCTTTTTCAGAAGCTCTGCAGGGGGTGAGCTGAGGCTAAAGCTGCCTGTTCCCGTTGGTGAAATATAATTGCCAGATTATAGCTAGCTCTGGCTCGGCATTCTACCAACACTCTTATACCTTTGACATCTTGGCTATGAGATCAGCTACGACTTTAAAGGTACACTCATTGATCATGTGTTGGCACCCACCAGAACCCCAAATGTCCACCCTGCATCTTGTGTTTGGAAATACGACTACATGATTGTGCAAAAAATCTTCTCAGGTTTTTAAACTAGATTTCCAAACAAACTGGGGTGTAAATATGGGGTTTTGGTTCCATTAAGTTTTAATGCCCTTACAGAAAAGACAAATGATATTTGTGAGATTTTTTGTTGTTGTTGTAAGTATAATGAACTACAGTTTACCTCCATCCCCTTTCTTATCTGCCACTGTCTTCCCACTGTTCATTTGGCTTTATCTCCCCACTGTAGTGGGACTATCTGCTGCTAGTTTAATAACCTTTCCATGCAGTCACAGACAAGCCGCCTGTGGTCACACCGGCGTCAGTAGGGAGAAATAGATGACCAGTCTAGGTAACATTGGTTCACCTTCCTGCTGCTTGTTTACTTTGCCCTCTTTAATACTACTGCATATAAATACTCCCGAATAAATACCTCACTCTATCCACAGATTACTATTTTGAGACACTATTTTGAGAGGGAAAATACTCCACCCTGAGTTATGCAATCTGAAAATGTTCCGTCTTTCTTTAAGAAAGGTTAGTGCTCTGAGAGGGCCACATGTGGAGGAGTGCGTTGGACGGGCACACTAAACATCCCCACACTGGACGGGAATGGAAGTCTTCCGTCATGGTTCAACATGGGCGTCTGGTGGTGATTAGAGACCATTTGTTTCTGTCAGGCTACAGAGCTTCGGGCCCCCGTGATAGATGAATTAGTGGAAGTGAACTGGACAGGATAAAAGGGAACACAAACTCATCAATGAAATACTCCCGCTCCTTGCGATTACCTACGTTGGAATGTTTCTCTAACGTGAGCTACATCAAATGTGATGGAAAAATTACCTCAGTTCCCGTTGTCACCTTACATTGATAATTTTTCGGTATATTTACAAACCCTTCCACCTCTTAGTTTGTCCAAGTCTTTTGTCTATTGTGTTCCAACTTTACACACACACACACACACACAGTAGTACACACAGTACACTATAAACATGCTGGCTGATGACCTGGCTAATGCCTGTTCCTTTTCCAAGGAGCAGAGATAAAGACAGAGAAGGAAGTGGCGAGTGGTGCAGTAGATCCCCCCCCCCTTCGTCCTCCCCAAGGGGATCGGATGTTCTCAGCAGTTATAAGCAAGCAAAGCTGGCGGCAGGCAGACCGTCTGGCTCCAGAGCAGCCCGGGCACACAGACAATGCCAGACCTTCTGTCATGAGGTTTGCTTTCACTGAGGTCAGCTAAACAAGCCTCTGGGCCTAAACGCATGCACGGCACGCATGCACGCACACGCACACACACACACACACACACACACAATCCTCTCTTCATGCACACCCTCAGATACCTTTACTTCATTTCTCTACCTTGGGCCTCCTCCTGTTGATTCACTTTGCCTTGAACCATTAAAGAGCAACCAACGCCGCTGGTTTGGACCTGCCTTGACCTCCAAACACTTTTAATAAAGGAACCTTGGTGAGAAGTTTGGGAAAGAGAGGGGGTAGATTGAAGGTGGCGGGTGGAAGGGGTGTGTATCTGTGATGCAAGAGGCCTCGGCACTCAAGTGGACTCAAGCAAATAGCACAATTTGAATGAAACAGCCTGTGTTTGAACACTAAATGTGTCTGTTTTGCCAAATGACCACTTTTAATATTGGACCAAAGACACCTGAAGTTTAATTTAGAGGCTTAGTTGCACTTGTTTGGAGCTGACAGTGTTTGCTAATAATCAGTGCTGTTTGCTAGTAATCAGTACTTAAGTAAGAGAATCCTGAAGAAGAGGAGCTGGGAAGGAAGGAGATGGGAAGCGGAGAGGGATTTGTTTGGGGATGCGAGCAGAGTAACATTTGTGAGTGAGCTATTCCAGCTGAGGTTTCTTTGTAGCTTGCTGGTGCTGTTTTTGATTTCACAGTCCTTCCCCCTCCTCTTTTGCAGCTTCTCAGAATGTATTCATCGAACACACACGCGCCCTCTCTCTCTCTCTCTCTCTCTCTCTCTCTCTCTCTCTCTCTCTCTCTCTCTCACTCTCTCACACACACACACACAC
>JAODUG010000021.1:1778880-1796766 GCA_027564795.1 Aphredoderus sayanus | reverse complement strand
CCTGCTCCAACGCACTTGATTCACATGAATGGATCGTTATTAATCTCTGCAGAAGCCTGATAACAACCCATTCATTTGAAATAGGTGTAAAACATGCAGGACAGTGGCCCTCCTGGACCAGGATTGGATACCCTGTTCTAGAACCTGTTTGTGTTTTAAATCGGTGAAAGGTTATAATTGGGTCAGCTGAAAATGTGCTTTGCGCACTACTGAGTGTCATAGCAAAAAGGTCTGCCACTTTACTTCTTGATGCTCCATTCTGCTTGATGCGTTCTGGGTTAAAACTGAGTATTTGAATCTCCTTTCCATCTTTAATAATAAAGTCTGGCTGATTTTAATTACACGGCAGCACTTCAGAATTAATTTTGCACAAGGAGACAAAGGATTACAAATATCACTATGCCTAAAACATATTTCCCTTTGTACTCCTGGTGCTTGGAGCAGGTCAAGGGGTGCTGGATGTTGAAGAAGACCTGGGAGAGGCAGGAACGATTAGGGGAAAAGACGACAGTCACTGGTAGCCCTTTTTTAGCTTTCTTCTCCTGACGATAAGCCCTCTATCTCATCTTCCTCCCCACCGATGGCCATCCAAAAGGCTTTCGCTACCTTGGAAGCAACAATAACTAAATATAAATATTCAAAAAAGCAGTGCAAAAAATACCTGAATATAAATGCAATGGACTGTGCCAGTGAGCAACTCCAGCTGCAATATGGAGGCATGACACTCTAAAGCTGTCAATTTCAGGTAACGATTCATCCACAGTGCACTAGTTTAGGCATTTGCTGCAATTGCATTTATTACAATTTAAATGCAGTATATTTAGAATCTGCCACAGAATCTGCTAAATCTCTAATTAGAATAAACAATCACAAATTGAACACTGAAAATGAAGGTGAACAGTTAACATATGGCTATAGGGGTAAACGTACCATACTGTTACTTACTTTTTCAGCATGGACTTTTCTCTGCTCATGAGGTAATGATGAGGCTTTTTCTATTGGTTGCAGAAAAGGAGACAGGTAGTACCTAATCTCAAGTTACTGAGGTTTGTTGTACTATTTAAGATTTTTACTAAAATTTACATTTGAGTAAAAACTATTACAACTGTATATCCTAACTGAAATTTGGATATACAATTAAATACATTAACTTAAGTATGCAAACTGGAGTAACTTAAAACTACTAGAGATGGCAATCATATTTGCAAACATAACAAAGATAAATGTCTATGAAAAACAGAGTGGCAGATACACAAAACATCACAATACATGTTCATATTACATCATCCCTACCTTTCATCTCTTTTAGTTTGGTGAAGAGGCGCTCAAAGTTCTCCATATCTGCATCACCTGCAGTAAGATTAGCTAGCTCCTGGATGTCCAAATCAATCATTGGATCTAAGAAATAAAATTCAGAACAAATCCCGTAATTCTCCAATGCGTCATTTGTATAATATCCAGATTATAATATTCTAATTGAAAGATGTCAGTATTTTGCTTTGATGGTTTCACTTTTATTATTTAAAATTGTATATTTGTCTGATGTTATTGCACTCACCAACTATTATGTCTACTTGAGTTGTTGCATCACTGCCTCCTTCTGTAACCCTAGCTTCTACTTCACTGTTATTTGCGCCCCCTACTGGTGAACTAGAAGCCTGCCACATAAAACAGAGGTAAGTTAGCATTCTCCATATTTCTCAGGTGGTTGTGTAAGATAAAACTGGTAAGTGCGAAATTATAGAAATTGGCCAACAGTAACAAAAACAATCAATGTCACTGACAGCTGGGTCTTGGCAATTTCGGAGGTTGTTGTGTCTAGGTGCAACCAGGCTGCTCATCAAGCCAAAGCCCTGATTGTGCTCTAGGAGATGTGTACAAAAGTTATCAGAAGTTGTCTGGTGGTATCTCTTCAGTGAGGTACACACATTATGTGAATATCATCAGTGTAATAAATAATAAAAGTGGAGACGTGTATTATGGAAATGTCATCTCACCATCCTTCATCTCTACGCTAGACCAAACATTGGCATTGAGAGCTTGGACAATTCTCTTCACTCCCGTGGACTCAGGAAAGTCATCTGTTAAATACAATGGAACAAATGTGAATGTAATATTAAATCAGAAATTAAAAAAAGTATTATATATGCTGTGCTTAAAAACACCAGGCTCACCATCTTCATCTGGCAATTCTTGAGGATTGAGCTCCACCAGCTCAAAGGCATGAGCCAAGCACCACTGTTGTGCATCATGTCTGGTGACTCCTAGCACCACAATGTACAGTGATGGTCAAATATACAACTGCATAGAAAACGCTGTCTTTAACACAGTAGTGACACTGTAGGCATGATCAGTTACTCACCGTGATCACAGACTCTGTCACACACCAGAATAAGCACCTCTGGAGCAACATCTTCCACTACAGTGATCCAGGGAGATATCTTTTCCAAGCCATCCTTCTGTAAAATCAACACAAGAATCTACTGTAGCTTGCATATACAATACATTACGTTACTAACATTCATTATAAAGCTTAATGAAAGGAGGAGGTGAACTGTTGGTGTAAGCACTTACTGCCGTGCTGTCAAAATAAACTATGAACGCTTGCATAGACTGGGCAATCTCTGAAGTCATCTGGAATGTGCTAGGTACCACGCATAGCCTGACATCTGCAGTGTAGTATTTGTTGTTGATGATCCACGGATACCACACTACACTTTCTTCCCGCTTGGAAGGCTCAGGCAACATTTGCGTATTAAGGATCTCTTAAACAAAAGTTCACATAATGTCAAATGAATCATAGAGCAAATGCTAACTACTGGAGCTATTGAACTTTCCTAGCTAAAATAGCTAACGCATAATCAACTACATTATTCTAATACATTTGAATATTGCATCGGCAAACTGTCTGTCATTTACAATCAAAAAAGTATTAATACGATTAAAGTTATAGCTAATGTGATACTGTAGCTTCGTTTAATCTGTTTAGCATGACATGTATTTTGCGCTAATCTTTGGCAAACGTACGTTTAATCAGCTCTTCTTCTTTAAAAGCATCGTCACAGCTTGTGATGAGTACAGACGGAACGGGCGATTCTATGTTTTCTTCACACGCTGACATTACTGCAATATTTTAGGAGACCTATAGCCACAGTTTGAGCCAATGCTAGCTCACAGCTATCTACTACTGTTAGTACAAGCTATGTTTGTTGACCTCTCTTCTTCCGGTGGAGCAATCGGTGTGGGAGGGACTGTGGCATCTCTGGTGGAATGCTTTGCTACTGTAATACAGATCTTGTAGAAAAGCAAACTTTGTTTTCTGCATGAGGCTAAAATATAATTGTTAGGGGTTTTTCTCTGTTTTCTCTCTCCATATTATACTATTGCCGATGTGTAATTATCTATTATTTTGATGCTATGCATGTGACGAGGACACCTGACCTGACAGAAATGGTCTGTCTTGGCTTTTTGTGGTCATGGTAACCCGCTGAGTAATTGTTCCGTAAAATAGAGACTTTCCCATCTATTCTGCATTTCTTCGAGTGACAACTTTTTAAAAGAAATGTCGGACACTACCCGATTCGAAGATGAAGTGGGGAAGGTTTTAGGCAAGGTAAATTATTATTAGCAACAGTACTGTACTGGTATACGACTCAAGCATATAGCATTTTGATCATTTGACATGTCACCATCATGGGTAGATGTTATAGTGCATGCAAAAACATATACAACATATATTGATAATTATTTCAAATCAAATTGCAAAGGTAATAAGTATTTATTTATATTATTTACATACATACTGGTACATATTTCTTTCAGAAGAAAAAAAAAGAAGGGTAGGCTACAGTAGGCCTACAGTAGGCTACACAGTTATTATGAAGAGCATCCAGACTCATTGGCTGTGAATCTAGAAAATCTTTAATCACAATGTTAAAATATAGTACAGTATTTGGGGATCAGTGTGAAATATGATGTTACAGGTTCAAAATGATTTGAGGCAACTGAAGTACAGTCTTGATAGACTTACTTTAAATGCCAGGGAAGAAACTTTGGACATCCAAGCCTTGGATACAGCCATCAGCAGGACAGAAAATTGCATAAAGGTAAGGATGATTGCCAGAATTGAGTATAGACGATGAATGTAGGCAAAATTAGAAAATGTAAGTTGTGCTGTTGTCTCATGTCTCAACAGAAACATTCAGAGCAGTATCTGAGAATGGTAAATAATCAGCGGCAAGTGCTTCCTTGCATTGAAGGCCTAAAAAAGAAGAAACCAAGAATCCTCGAATGGTAAGTAGAGCCTACCAGTAGCAGGTGATGATCAGCTTTTTATTTGGCATTTGACTTGGCATTTAGAGCCTGAAGAAAGACTTGTGCTTTACACAGGGACCCAGTTCTGAAGAATAATCCACACATTCAACATGAAAGAGAAGAAGTTACAAGGATTTCGCCAGGGGTAAAAGCAAAGTAGATAGTCCTGCTTCATGATGATGAATAATACAGTTTCCTTTTTGAGGTTATATAGTGTATATTTGACATTGATATTTATTTCTTTTTCTGTTTTTCTCACTTAGCACAAGTCATTAACAATGCGCTTGCTATGTAATCATACACGCCCAAAGAGCAGAGATATTATGCACCCAAAGTTTACCATTCCCCTTCCTGTGCACAAAAAGCACAAACATTCAGTGAGTAATTTGTTTTCATTATAAATTACATTTTGCACAGATGTTATTCAACTTCATTCTCCCTTTTAAATTGTGTTTCTTAGATAGAAATGACTAAAGCACATTTTTAATGTAGGACTAAAATCATTTGTGTAAGAATGTTGATTTGGTTGTACTAACTGACCATCTGCATTTTAGTGGTAATATACAGTATGATTCTATCAGTCAATTTAAATTTGATCAGGGAGCGCCTCAATCACAAAAAAATACCCCTTTAAATTGAAAATTTGTAATGCAATATAAACACAACTAAAATAATTTAATTTGTGTGTATTGCCAAATGTTACTCTGCAGCTTGGCTTTGACACAAACACAGACGCAGACATTGTACAAAACAGCTATCAACAAAGTGATGGTAGATTAAACCATGGCTGCCTGGGAAAAAAGCTGAACTGTTAGGCGCTGTTAGTTAAAGAGGTGAAAATTGTATTGCACTTCCAGCTAATAACTGCTGGTGACAGCATGTGGCTGTATGCCATTTTGGCTGTTATTCTGCTGTAGCTAAAAGAATTTCCCATGTTTATTTTGGTATAGCGATTCCCCGTTTCCTGAGCTATTATTGATATCAATTGTAGAGCATACTCCACACCTCAGGGAAGACTGGATTGGGGCAGTATTTTGAGAATTCCTCCAGCTGAATTTGATATCATATTATACCTGTTACTCGCCAAATCCTATCAACAGGTACAGTACTTTATGCTGGAGTGAAGAGTGATAGGACAGTGAAAGACGGTGACATAAAGGTCAGTTGGCCCAGCGATGACAGGCAGCACCTATCACTGCAAACAAATTAATCTTTGTAAAAGGCCACCACAAGTTTTAGACATATTACTCACTTTCTTGTCTCTAGTCCTTCGCTAGGGTCTGTACTTGACATGAGGAATAGAGGCCAAGACTGTCACTGCGATACAGGAGAGGATAGAAAAGTTGGCTGCAAAATGCAGAAAGCAGCAGATTGCAGAACATCAGCATTCTTCTAAGGAAACAGGCGCCTGATTGCCATGCCACGGGCTACTGGTTTACAGCTGTCTCTGGACAGAAGTGGGTACCTGCTTCAGCATGCCAATAAGACAGCCGTAGCTTACCCAACTGCTAAACACTGGCTTTCTGCCGGCTGCCTCCCCCTGCAACTCAGGCCAGCTCTTCTCCGCTCCACTCCTGCCAAGGAAACAGCTTTTACACTTTTGCAATTTTGCAAAGGTGGCCCCCTTCCTTCCCCGACCCCATCTGAAACA
Organism: Aphredoderus sayanus; assembly: GCA_027564795.1. NCBI lineage: Eukaryota > Metazoa > Chordata > Actinopteri > Percopsiformes > Aphredoderidae > Aphredoderus > Aphredoderus sayanus. Next base: position 1,790,801 of record JAODUG010000021.1, on the reverse strand, counting down.
GATGTGTGCCTTTGAGGGGAGGTTCTGTCAGCACCTGGCAACTACCTGTGGTCTGTCAGAGAACTCAGTGGTCTGAGGAGAAATAAGCAGGTTGACATCAGATGACAGGTCTAGATGACCTGCAGCTATAACTGTTTAGTCTAGTGCTGTATATACATATTAAGAGAGCAGTTTTGTTTATGTGAAGGATGCGTAACAAGAATTCTTATTATATGTATTTTTTTTTTGGATGTAATATTGTGTTGTATTTTCATGTTTTGGGCTATTGCTCTTTCACTGTCTTACTGCAGATAATCAGTTAGCATGTAACTTCTTTCGCTATAAGATGAATCCTGCAAGGGGTCACTTCCTATTCTTGCAAACGTCTGTTTAGAGGGAAAAGGTAATAGTGAATGTAATAGTGACCCAAGTAGAGAAGGAAGTTCATTAAATAGCCTAATGCACAACACACTGAAAACACTTTAGTGATTTTAGCTGTGTTCTTCTTCAAATTTGCTAATCAAATAACATGTTGAGACTGTTAATATAACTATAAACTGTAAAGTAAAACTCCTTCACGGTGCCTGTTTATTTAACAACTTCCTGTAATTCAGGCTAGCCATCAGAGAATTCTCACTGGTCACAGAGTGGGCCAGCAATCCATTTTGTCAGTGAATGCTCATAGTAATCCCAACATGGCAAGAGCAAAGGTAGACATGAAAGAAGGTAAGCAGATATTTACCACCTTATTCAACACAAGTCCTTCACTACCTTTCACTTACACTTGCTAACCCTGTACTACAACGTACATTTATAGTGAATCGTTTCATCAGTATTAGCTATTTGGTACATTCGTTTTCTTGCTTGATTTTGATTGTACTTCTGTTATTTTTATTGATTTGGAAATGGATGTTACAGTTATTTGATTGATTATATTATTTTATTCATAATTCTATGATGTATATTCTACATTAAAGGGAATTGCAGTATACTAAAGAAGATTCTCCCCTCATCAACATTGATACAGCATAAGGCTGTTTCTATTCACCACACAGAGTCTTGCTCTTCCCAGACAGGTCAGTCCTTCTCATTCTCCACTGACTACCAGATCTAGTCCCATAACCTTGTGTAAATGGAAGAGAAACTTTAACATCATTTACAATTTTGTATAATGAACAGGCTATCTTGAATTGGTCCACATGAGTGATTTTCAATTACGAAGTTGTTAACATTGCTAATGGCTGTATAGGCACAAAGAAAAACTCGATCTCTCCTCGGTAGATTAGTTGAATTTAGGAAGCTTGCCATGGGAATATAGTAAAAACAAAGCCCTGCCTCTCTGGCAATTAAGCATTGTATCGAAAGCCTATGAGCCATTATGCATATGCCAACTACTCTAAAGTTATGAAGTGAAGTCTGTAGAAATGCTTACTGCAGTATATATTTAGTTCATTATGTACAGCATATCTCACTGCAAGGTCACGGTAAATTGTACATTTGTGGATGATCCATTTAATGAATACAGACGGACATCAATAATGTTCTTCTTCGATGGTTTCACTGTGTATTTGGCCTGAACAGACAAGACGTCCAGGCAGTTAACATGGGAGAAAGAGCACGGAAGAGCTGACAGGGAATACTCTTCTTTGTTGACGGACAAGGCACCCACACCCCCGCCCTCTGCTGCCTCCCAGAGCTCAGACCGAGATCACAGGAGTGGAATCGACAGTGGCAACACTCCTGTCAGTGAATGTCCTCAGGTACAACCAGAACCAACTCATATTAATAACACTCCTATGGAGCATACCAAATCATAACAAATAAATCAGAAACCTTTTGTGTGTGTGTGTGTGTGTGTGTGTGTGTGTAAATCTCTGGCACCACTTCCTCTCACTTAGTGTTTTCGTTGCAGAATCTTCCAGGGCCAGTTTCTGTACCCGTCAGCAAATTCCCCTTCACTATCACTGACGGGCAGATTGACCCTGTGGCCGAAGACTTCTGCCGCTTCAAGCAGCACTATTCGTGGTGCTGGGACAGCCTTGTGGTGGCTCTGGAGGCCCTGACAAGGCTGCTCACTGAGTCTGCCATGCCCCGGGCCACAGTGAATGGAGAGCAGCTGGCCAGCCTTGCCCAGAGCTCGGACGGCGGCTGGAGCCTGGCCTCAGCCGCGACGGGCCCGGGTCTTCTGCTCTCGGTGCTGGAGGACGGGGAGGAGGCGCTGGGCCTGGTGTCGAGCCCGGGCCGCCACCACCGGGGGAGAGAGGGGGCCGCCCAGGCAGCCGCTGTCCAGATCCAGTCCTGCTGGAGGCGCTACTTAGCCCGGAAAGCCTACCTGCGCCGGCGCGGGTGGGCGGCGTGGAGCGCTGCCATCGCCTGGCTGCGTCACGCTCAGGTGGGCTGCGTCCACAAGGCCCTGCAGGCCAGGCGCTTCAGACAGCTGGAGAATTACCGCAGCAGAGCGCAGGTGACTGCTGCACCGCCGCGCAGACCCCCAAATCTGCTTAGGTCCCCAAATCTCTCTGCATGTCGTATCTCCTGTAGTTTGTTCACTTCTCTCCCTCGCTCAATTGTGAGGTTTTTGTTTTCTCTCTCTTTCTCTCTGTCTCTCTCTGTCTCTCTCACACTTTCTCTCTCTCTTTCTAAATGTGTGCTGTTTATAGTCTTTTCTCTCTCTATTTCAGTTTTTTCTCTGTATTTCTCTCTCTTTCTCTCTTTCTCCTCTGTATGTTGCATATGTGTCCACACGCTTGATTCATGACTTGCAACCCAGTTGAGACGGACAAATGAAATATGTCTCCAATAAGCTTGTCACATGACAGAGCAATCTCCCACGACTCACAGTGCCAGTGTCATCCTGCTTGTGTTCAGTGAAGATGTCAACCAAGGCCTGTCGTCTTGCTTGTAACATCGCTGTGAACATGGGCCGCATACTAATCAATACAGCCCACAGGTTCATTTGCTTCTTAACATCTTGTGTACATACGTTGAATGTATGTTCTTGCCCTTTAACCATTCGTACCCTGTTAATTAAGCCCACTAATCTTCCCCTGGCAGTAGCATGGTGTACCTTGCCGATTGAATTAATTGGGAGAAGATGCGTCTAAATAAGCGCTTAATTTAATTAAGGTAGTATTTTATGCTTGGTTTGCTTCTGTTAGGCCCAGTGAGAGACTGGCTTGATGTGTTTTATCTGTGCAGCGATGTGATGATTTGTGTGTGTTTGTGCATGTTTTGTGTGTGTGTTTGTGTGTGCGTGTGTGTGAGTGTGGGTTCCCTGATCACTCCTCTTCTTTACCCCCAGCATCTGGCAGCCAACTGGAAACACATCCAGTCCTCCAAGAGGACTATTATCCACATCCCATCATTAGGTACCCTCTCTGCCTGCTACACACACACACACACACACACACACTGATCCCTCTCCTCCGGTGTGTGGTCCTGCCGGTGGATGTCTGTCTGTGTTCCTCAGAGGAGGATGGCAGTTCACATGTCAGGGAGCTGAACAATTTACCACCAATTGCCATTTAATTAGCAGTTTAAGCAAATGAAAAGCCATTACTGCAGAACATCTTTTGAAGAGGCGCCAGACTCTTGTACGCTATCATTGACCAGAAAGCATTTAACAAAATGAAAAAAGGGAAGATGCTCTCCTCTTTAGCTAGTCATATCGGCGCAAACTGATTATTATTATGATTATGATCCCTCTTCGTCATTTCAGTGTGGTGCTCACATTTAGGCCTGTAATCAGGCATGTGCATTGTAAATCATTAAGTGATTGTCTAAAATTATTAAGCCTAATTACCAGCAGATGGAATGCTTTATTTGCACTTGGGGTGGCTACTGAGTGTGCTGTGCGAGCAAGGATAATTAGGAAGTTGAACCCTATTGTTGTTAATTAGCATGAATCCAATCATTTAATTACCTTGATTCATTGGAGGATTCCCTCTCTGACTATCTGTGAGTGTAACTTTGTGGTGGCTATGTTTTACAACGCACCAAAAGCCACCACAGATTCTGCAACAGCTAATTATTAAGTTAGATGAAAGCACAAATTAGATGAATGGATGATGACACTAACCAACCTTGCCAAAAAAAAACAACACAAGATAATAATCAATGTTATTAAATAGTTTTTATGTGTATGTATATTTATTTCTGATGTGTGTGAATGTTTATTTTGGTATGTGCACTTTTTGCCAGGCTACCCCTACTACCAGCGCCTGAGCCTGAAGGACTTGGATAGCCTACAGAATAGCCAGATAAGCAGATTGTGTGATATCAGAGGTACAGTAGCAGCCTTTACTCTGGCTTGTCCTGTCTTCACACACTTAACAGCGCAGTATAAAATGGTTTAAAAGTGTAAAAGTCCAGGGCTGTGTGTGTTTTTAGATGAGAATGTGCAGGTTATCTATGTGTCTCCACGGCCACTGGATGATGACATTACTCGGTATTACACCAGCCTGTTAGGCCCTCACGGGAGCTCGGAGGTAGATGAGTCTGGGCCTGCTTTGTCTTCCTCTTGCTCCAAACGCTTCACCATCATAACACCTGACGCTGTGGACCATTTCCCGGTAATAGCATTCATGCAGATTTATAGTACAACAGTGTTATGCGTAAACTGTGTTAATTTCCAGCAATGCCTATAATATGTGTCCGTAATTTACATATTGTCCTGTAGAGGGTGCTATAGGTGATTGCTAGAGGTGTTAGGCTACTGTGAGATATTTGTTTCTGTTTACTTCTTGTTGTTTTTTTAGAAATTTTAAATTAAATGCCGAACAAATCTGTGTTCAAGGTAAACATAGGGACAATATTTTTTTATTATTATTTTTTATTTATAAGTGAAACAAAATGAAATGGTCCCTAACTTATGAATAATTTAAATCAAATTGAAATTGCTATATAAATATGTCTTTATCTCTAATTATATTTGGCATTATCCTGACCTGCAATTGACATTTCCCACTGCTTTGCTTTAATTATTAATCAATATTGTGTATTACTTATTTATTTATATTTGTTATTAGTAATTAATGCAATTTTTAAAGCTCTTACTTTATGACAAGACATGTTCCGTTGACATGTTCCATTTTTGCACTGGATTGCATGTACATCCTAGTACAGTCTTTCCCAATTGATTCTCCTGCTGTTTTGTTGTTACAACTATGCCAGACGTGCTAGATGAATCACTACTCCCCATTGCTGGCAGCGCATTCTGCCAGTGACAGAAGGGATAATTCCATGTGGATCAAATAAATACAGATGTGAAGTAATTAGTTGTATTCCCAAGGAGCTCATTGCTGCTGCACATTAAAGCTGTGAAGGATAGTGGAGGCCTTCCACTGGCAGCTTTTATCAATTCAACCTGCTGGAATACAGGAGAGGTCAACGCCCTGCTGGCTATTACACTAATAGATGAATCAGGGTCTAAGGACAGGACGGTCTTTGGAAGGGACGAGGGGACACCCAGCGATCACTGTCTCTCTTTCTTTTCCATTCTCTCACACACACACACACACAGCGATCTCTCTCTCTCTCTCTTTCCTCCCTCTCCCCCTCTCACACGCCTCCCTCCCCCTCTGTCTGTCTCCCAGACCCACAGCATGTGTCTGTCCACACTGCTCAAGTACAGCCCACGTGCCCTGCAGCGCATCAGGCAGCTGATCCAGGGCCGCGAGGCCTACGTGGTGGGCAGGGTGGCCCACGCCGATGACCTGGCTGTGGCCGACGAGCTGGGGGTGCCTGTCCTGGGCCCGGAGCCCGCTGTCGCCCAGCTGTACGCCACCAAATCTGGGGGGAGGAGGATCTTGGCGGGGGCGGGGGTCACCGTGGCCCCCGGACAGGGAGACATCTACTTGCTTGACCAGGTTGGAGAGCATATACACACTCACACACAGCCTCATCACCACACAACATGGGATTACCCAATTGTCACCTTGACGCAAAATAATGAACTCTACTATGGCGACGCCATTAACCTGCCGTACTCTGCTGCTGACTTTCTCACGTTTGCTAGCCCTTGCTGCTTTTCGTAGTTAAGGCTAGTGGTTAAGGCTAGTGGTTAAGATTAGTGGTTAAGGCTAGTGGTTAAGATTAGTGGTTAAGGCTAGTGGTTAAGATTAAGGGTTAAGGCTAGTGGTTAAGATTAAGGGTTAAGGCTAGTGGTTAAGATTAGTGATTAAGATTAAGGGTTAAGGCTAGTGGTTAAGGCTAGGGGATAAGATTAAGGGTTAAGGCTAGTGGTTAAGATTAGTAGTTAAGATTAGTAGTTAAGGCTAGTGGTTAAGATTAAGGGTTAAGGCTAGTGGTTAAGATTAGTGGTTAAGATTAAGGGTTAAGGTTAGTGGTTAAGGATAGTGGTTAAGATTAAGGGTTAAGGATAGTGGTTAAGATTAGTGGTTAAGATTAAGGGTTACGGCTAGGGGTTAAGGTTAGTGGTTAAGATTAGTGGTTAAGGCTAGTGGTTAAGGCTAGGGGTTAAGATTAGTGGTTAAGGCTAGTGGTTAAGGCTAGTGGTTAACATTAGTGGTTAAGGCTAATGGCTAATATTAGGGTCAGTTTACCCTCTGATTAAGATTAGTGGTTAAATTTAGGGGTTAGTTTACTCTGGTTAAGATTATCAGTTAAATGTATGAGTTAGTTTACCCTCTGGATCAGTTTAGGGATTGCACTTAGTTAGTTCACCCTCAACGAATAAGGTCAGGAGATGACCCGGTGTACCCCCTCAAGCCAATCACAGGCAGAGTAGGGCGGGGCATTGTGTTACCATAGTAGCATTGGTTTACCACCTGCACGTCCTCCTCCCCTGGGTCAGCTGCACCAAGCGCTGGCCAGGCTGGTGGCCAGCAACGTGCACGTGACGCGGTGGCTCTTCAAGGTGGACTGTGAGTTTGGTGGGCGGGGCACGGCCTACTGCGACGTCTGCCACCTCGCCTGCCACAGCTGGGCCCTGCAGGAGGTCCACCGCATCGGCGCTGACCTGTGGAGCACGCAGGGGGCTAAGGTAGGGGCAGCATGGGCCGCAAGGAGCCCCCCGTGGAGCATTGTCCTAGTCTGGTCTGTTTTTTAAGTCAGATATTCGTATGTACACTCTGATTTTAATATTTCACGTAAAAGGTGGCACGGTACATGCTGACTGTGCAACTGAAGGGCTGACAGACAGGTGGGATTCAGATCAAACCAAGGCACGGGTCACAGTGAGGTCAGAGGTCAGAGAGGACCTTGCATACTGTAGATGCTGCGGTCCCTGTGGTACTGTATTAACAGCATCATCCCTAGAGCTTGGGAGCATTGAATCAATGACTGAAACATCTGGTTCAACACACCAGCCATTATCTACTCCCATTAGTCAGAAGCCATGAGTTGGAAAGGACAATAAACACACATCTACATTTACAGCATTTAGAAAACCATTTTATCCAAAGCAGTTTATGATACTACAGGTATCCTAAACAAACAACATCCTGTTAGAATTATGACAGCGTCACGGCTAACTTTGTTATACATTTTATAACATACATTAATATGTCATATTAATTTCCCAGATATAATTGTTAAAAGCATAAATATCAGCCTACCGTAGGGGGATCGTTGGCTGAGGTACAGAGGTGAATTCATGTTGCGCCTTATTGTAAATTTGGTTAATTGTCATTATTTATTTGTAATAAATCACACCTGCGGTAGAAATAACTTTCATAATGCAAGATAGGAGATATACAGTATGATAAGCACAGAAATATAGCCATGAGAAGGCAGCAGACAGTATTCTGACATGTTATTTCAGATATTACTGTATTATTTAATGTAAACATGCCACGTCTCATTGTAAATGTAGTTAATTGTCATTATTTTTTATAATACATTTGCATACATTGATGCATTGATAAATACTAAAATATAGATTCATGTTTATGATCTTAAACAAATACGTACATGTAGTTACTGGTAGTAAAACGTGATCTACCCTCCTCACAGCTTCTGGGCCTCTGGTGCTTATTATTCATATGCTTATAAAGTAGCCTTTGATTTTCTGTCATGTCTTAATTACTGTATTTTGCCATTTAACAGGGAGCTTTGCCTAAGCTAATTAAAGGCTAATCATTGTAGGCTTTGAACACAATGATTTTATTTTATTCCAAAGCCCAGCAGCCATTCAGGCTTCCTATGGCCCGCTCTGCTTTAAACCTATTAACTCCTCTCCTGATTCATAGTAAATAGTGTGGTGCAGAGCTGTAATTGTTGTGGCATTGGTGCTGTTAATTATGGCAGAGCGCGGCTGAGCCACAGCCAAGGTCCATAATGGTGGCTGAGGCAGTGCGGGAGAGTAAATGGGGTTTGTTTCACCAGCTGGGGTCCCATGGAGAGGGAAGAGTGCCGAGGCCCCCAGCGTAGGCCGACAGCCTCGGGGCTCCTGGGCCATATGGACACAACACTTTCACTGGCCTTTATTCTACACCTTGCTCTTTTAATCAAAGGCAAGCCCACATCCTGTGCTCCGGATAGCACAGAGGGCTGGGATTGTTTATCCCCAAAATGAATTAGCCCCTAAATGTATTAGGCAATATCCTTCTGTTCTTGTTATGCGGTATAGTCAACCACATTTAGCCAACATTTGACCTATAAAACAACATAACATGGTGCAGATTCAAAGGGTATAAATATTTTATGTGAGCATAATTTCTTTGCTGCCCTTCATACAGTAGCAACACACAATTGAAGGCCACTTGGAAGCATATTGGCTTAATGGATGCAGACCTAACTGAATATGAAAATGTGTGTAAAATGTGTAATGCCATGTTCTCAATATATAAATACTGTATTTAATTATATGAAACCTCCGTACCTCTCTCATTTTCTTTTAGCACTTGAGTGGGAATTCTTACAGAAAAGAACTGAGGGAGACGATAGCACTGGCCTCAGTTTAAACAGACTGTGGGCCTATTGTTTAATTATTGCTTGTTCTGGAGGGCTCAGCAAGAAAAAGAGCAGAAAGGTTAGACTCACAGTGACGACAACAGAAACCTACGTGTGTGTGTGTGTGTGTGCTTTAGAGAATAATACCAACCCTGTGCTCCCTTTTGGCTCTAGCGAAGAAAAGCAGAAGGGGTAGGAGGAGGCGGGGGCACTCTCATCTAAATATTGTAAGGCCCATGGCACAATGTCCCAGCCTGGAAGAAGCCCCAGGCCCCAGGCCTCTTTCAACATTTACACAGAGAGAGGTTAAAGATGTGTAGCTCTGCTCCCACACAACGCCTGAAGGCAACCATGCACACACTTAGGCAGTCACGGCTAACACGCAGCTTGCAAATGGATCATTAGGCACAAGAGGGTAAAAATGACACCTAATAGCATCAACAGATGGAGTGTTCCTTTTATTTGCTGTGTGCAAACACATCTTGAGCAACACCTTATTTAAGTTCATCAAGGAAATGGGTAATTTAATAATTACTACAAAAGAGGATCTGTGCATGTACATTTTCAGGCTAAACATTACAGTAGACATTCACAACTCGATAAACCCGCACAACTTTGAACAAATCTCTCGTGGACTAATTAGACTTTTTTTTATCCTTCACTTAATATCTCATTTATTAAATATTTTATATATCTATAATTTCATGGTGGCCTTTCTGTGTTTCCTATTAAGCAAAAGTACATGGAATAAAGCCACAATTGTAGGGGGTTACAGTTACAGTAAATGAAGGCGTATGGCTAGTCAGAATATGACCCATGTGTTCACAAGACATACAGCTCCTCTGTTTGCTTGCTGTGTAATGGAGAGATCAAATAGCAATCAAAGAGGCAGGGCTATATCTATTTTTATTTATGACCAGATTGCTTGGCTTTATGTGGACACCAAGCAAGGCTTGAATCCTATCACAGAGTGCCGCTCGCAGTTTAAATCCAAATAATTTATTGCAAAATACACTCCTTTCTTTTCATCCTGCCCTGCTGTTTCTGTGAACTGCATAGGCAAAGTCTCGGGGTGAGCTTGCTCTTGCGTTGAAAATGGCAAACGTTCCTTTACACTTTTTCCCGCACCATTGTGTACTTTATGGCTTGTAGAGAGGGGAATCACTGTGTTGCGTTTGACCTCTTGCAGTACTTGAATATGATGATGACACTTACATGACTAGAATACCAACAGCATAATCTCCAGTTCCGACTCCAATGAAGCCAGACAAAATATACTCAAAACAAAGCATTGTTCAAGATGAGAGATAAAAGGCACAAATATAGTATTTCCATTTAGAATTTACTCATCTTTTTGCGAAGAAATAAAATTCCAATTTTATTGATGTGAACTATGGCAGATGATAATTCCTTGGTATTCTCATTTTTGTATTGTATTGAGATGCACTCTGCTTTACCTGACTTTTTAAAATAAGCAGTTTCACATTCTCTCTTTGCAAGCATCTTAATATCTTAGTTTTTAGTTCTGTTATTACTAAAATACAGCTTAAATGATCGAATTTACATCTTTAAAAAAAAAAGTGGTTAGGCACCAAAAGTGAAAGTTAGCAATTAACAGTATAATTAAGTGGCAAAACCATTACAGCGTTTCGTAGTTACAGAAACAAGAGTGATATTGATCCCCAGTCAAGCCCTGATTGATCCCCAGATAGATGGGGTTATCTTAGGTATTCATCAGCCGCCCATTGCAGGAACTGTTATTGAGGGCAGGTGCTGTCTCCATGGTTGTGAGTTAAAGCCATTAGACTCCTGAGGCCTTTTGATAATAGGCTGTCACTCACAGATAGACCCTCTCACAGTCTCCATCAGACACTCACAAAGAAATTGAAGCAGTCGGCAAAGGTCTCCCGGATAACAGCCAGTTACAGGAGGCATCCAGAGAAAACAAGGGCATTTCCACCAACGGTCCACACTTGGAACACTACGATAATGGGGCACATTTAATTCACCTACACTCGTTCTGTTGTGAATAAATGAATAAACTGTACATGGGCCCTTGAGATTTGTCTCCAACTCAAATCCAGAGGAAACTCCTATCTACACATTTTCACTATTCTTTTTTTCTTCCTTTTTTCACAGGAGCCCGTTCTGCTCAGATATCTAGATGAGGTCCCAGAGTGGCTGGCCCATCACGCCAGACCTGCTAAAACCTCCCACTATCCCAACTGGGCCTGCTTTCTGAAGACCTTCCTCAGGCAAGGTCAGGCTCCTATTGTCGGGCTCTGGGTGCCAATTCACAGAGAAATATTTCCATTTAAATTACACACACAAATTTCTAATGCAGATTTGACTGCTGAAATGTTGCCTTTGTATTGCTGCATTGTTCCTGTTGATTAACGAACAGCTGCTTTCACTGTTATTTTTATTTTTTTTAAAGGATAAAAGCGCACAAACAAACCAGACCTCAGGCACCTCATTTGTAGCATATCCTCTTCTATATTCCCACCCCTTCCCCACCCCCCTTTGAGTGAGCAGGGGGAGTGGTGGAGGCGTACCCCCCCTCAGAGAGCGTGGCCTGTCTGACAGTGGATCTGCTGCTGGAGCCTGGAGGTGAGGTGACCATGTTGTCCTGTGGAGACCAGCTTCACAGCCCCTGTCGGCTGGAGGCCCTGGGCTCCTCGGTCCCCCAGACCTCCATGAGGCCGGACGCGCTGCACTCTGTGTGCTCGCGCGTGGGCCAGGCCTGCCTGCAGCGGCGTGTTGTCGGCTACGTCTCCCTGGACCTGGCCACCTTCGTGGACCCGCACACCTCGGAGCGGAAGGTATACTGCGGGGAAGGTGCGGCGAACGCCTTGCCATGCGGTGTGATGCGGTGCGATGCGGCGTAATCGGGTGGTCACAGTGCGCGGCGTTGCTGTCGTCGCGCTCCCCGTTGCTCCCCGTTGCTTCCCGTTGCTCCCCCTGCACGCCGGCTACAAAGATCAATCGTCAGATTGGATAGGTCAGGGATACACATGACCAGATAGATG
>JAODUG010000021.1:1743563-1771580 GCA_027564795.1 Aphredoderus sayanus | reverse complement strand
GCTCATTTATTTAAAGTTAAGTTAGTGATCAGTTTCCATGCAACTAACTGTCAATTGTGTTGGGGAAGACTGGGTGGCAGGACAGGTCTGATAAAACGGGCTTTAATTACCATCGTGTGGTCTTTTGTGTAGAGACATCAACCTCCCTCCTTCAGGCTTTCTCTGGCCTTTGATTTCTGATAATGGGCTTTGCTGACAGGGCGGACTGGTCTCTGCAGCAGAGACCTGCTCCCTCACAGAGGCACGTTGACAAACTGCCATATTGATTTCCTTACCCACTCAGCATCTCCTACTAATAGCATTTATCAGTGACCTCAATTTTCCAGCCTTGGCATCTTCTCTCTTCTCTATGTCTAACAATGAGAATGAAGGAATAATTTCTTGTTTTACATGTTAATCAATGGACCTTTTGCCCTTCTTTGCCAATGAGACATGCTAACATGATACCCTTAAGCATGCTTTTTGGTATTCTATTGTGTTACATGAGATAATATATATAAAAAGTCTGAATATATTTATGTTTGTGTTACTGACATCTCCATCCCTGAGAGCCACTAGCTTTTGGTACATCGTTTTAATACATTTGGTGATGCTTTGGATGTATCAAATAGCATTGGCCCTGTATTATCAACATAATAGCATATTCTATAAAACATGTCAGTCAGTATAATTTGAGAGACTACTGATTTCGTGGGTCTTTCCTGAGACTGTCATGCTTATTATTATTTACTTGCGCTAGTCACAGACCTATTTTATATTATTATACAGCCGTGGAAATTAGGAGATCACTGCTCATTGATTAATATTGAATAGTACAAATATACTGTAAATGTAAAAATATAACATAAATAGAAAAAAATATATATATACATATATTACATGTAACTAAAACATTAAACTATGAATAGTAAATATCAGAGAAACCGCTACAGTGGTCTCTTAATTTTTTCTGCAGCTGTATAACCGTATATTTGATTCTTGTTCAAAATGCTCTTAATCATCACACTATCTCTTAATCATGCTAAGTGATTTTAACAAGGCACATTTAGACACACTTACAGAAATCTGATCCGTCGTATCAGCCTGCACTATGGCCCCCCTCTTTTCTTCTCCAACCTTTGTCTGTGCTGAAAGTGTGCATGGGGAATGCTCAGGCAACCATGTCTTAATTACTCATTGACCTTTTGACCCATGCGCTGCATTGATACTGAAGTACAGAGTGAGATGCAATAGCATAGGAACTGTGTCTGGCTATTACATGATGATGTGAGTCAGTGAAATCCAAGCTGTGGAGCCAGTGAGGACATTGTATTTGTTTTCAGGGCTGCACCTTTGGGCCACTCTAAACTGCATGGGAGGGCACCCCTTCAGCCCAAACAGAGGCTTAGCATTACACATACTACCTCGGTCACCACCAGCGTGGGTCTAGGATATCTAGACTAGCCTAATAAATTCATGGGAATACTGTTGCAGTTCTGTGAGCGATTATTGCCTTTTAATCTCTGTTGCATTTTTGCAGTAAAATATGTAAAATGATCTTGCATGCAACAAATTATTTGTCCCTGTTTTAATTTAATCCCAAAGTTAAAGGTAAAGGTAGAGGTAACCTATGTAAATACTTAACAATTTAGGTAAGTAAAGCAATGCCAGTGCTAAAATTGTGTAATTGCAAATTGTTAATGTGCAGCAACATTGTTACTCAACATGCGTGGTCTTGTAATTGTCCTCTAATTAACCTAGATTTCACATTCCTCTAGGCTTGTATAAAGAGGCACTAAGTGTTTCCATTTAATGTAAAATGTTTTACACATGCAATTGGCCAATAAAATTAATTATTTATCAGGAGAAAGTCATGTTTCTTTCCTCTGTCATGTAGATGTATGATTTGGCAGAAACAATTATTGTCTGAGCGACCCCTGCAGCTAATGTTGGCGAGGTTATCATTACGGCTCAAGATTGGCCAACAACAGCACCGTATTCCGACCTGCTCTGCTAGCAGCAGGGGTGCCAGAACCATCACTTATACAACTGAGGTGGATGCCCTGAGAATGACGTCTCAATACTGAGATGTCAAACAAAACTACAGTTGTATAGCTTATTGGCATTCTGGAACATGCCAACTAAAATCTGTATATCAAACGGAATGTTGTTATAGATAGGAAATAAATGTAATATGTATGGTGATTGCATAGCTAAGACCTGCCTGTATTTGTCAGACTATGGGTAACATGTATAGAATATGCATTGTAGTATTTATACTTGCAGGCTGCAATGCTGACATTATACTACTGATACTAAAACCACTAGCAGTTTCAGATGCTGTTGGGTGATGAAGAGTCTTAGGGGGAAGGGGGTGTTAGAACCCTGCTAGAGGCATTACAAATCTATTAGGTGTATGTCTTCACCCAAGGGGGAAAACACTCTCAATACTAAATAGAATGGAGGGGATGACAAGCGTCACCATATTTATTTTTTTATACCCCCACCCTCCTCCCTTTTTTGCATTTGTGGGTATGAAGGCTTTGCCTGCTGTGCCAATCAATGTTGTCGAATACACTGCCAGTGGGTGGCAGAAATGCCTGTCAATCACCTTGTCTCTTTTAAGACCCCCTTTACTTGGAATTCCTAATGAAATGCCGGACAATTGTATCCACGCCTTGTAAACATTTCCTATTTAATCCTGTTTCAATTATTATTTCAGTACAGTAGATGTGGAGAACTATACTGTATGCCTGTTATGTTTCTCACTTACTCTTGTGCCTAATGTGTTTTTTGTTCTAATGTAAGTTGATTATAGCTTTGTTTTTCTCTCTTGCTGTTGATGTGATATTGTGTTCCCTTCATTCATACTTAATGCTTACTCTGTTGACATTAAGAGTAATGGCTTTTAATAGTTTTTCCCTCTACAACTTATTGGTGGAGTTAAATGAACTATTCATTTTTATTATATATTATGCAGTATTTAAAGTTTCAGCTCATTAAAAAACAGACGCCATCCATGCCCACCCCACCCCCCCCTTTTACCCCCCACCAGCATGCAGTCAGGCTGCTATAGCCAAAGGGCTCTGCTTGATATGTTTTTCTAAAAGCTAAATGAAAATATGCAGAAATATTTATTTATTTGCTTGTTTTTTTTCTTCACCATACAGCTTAATGTCTTTGTGCAAAGCATCAGTGGGTGGACCATATAACTATATAAGATGAGCCAAAGGTGTTTTTATTTGATGCATTTATTTTTGTCAGTAGAAACTATATATTATGTATTATAATTGTTCACAATTGGTCTCCTGTGTTTCTTCAATCTCCTTACCCCATGCCTGCACTGTAAGCAGCCACCTGCATAGCAACTCTGCACCGAACTAGAGATTTACATTAAATACACTGACACTGTAGCTGCATACAAACATAGCTGTGGAATAAATCAATTCTGTTCCCAGAAACGCCTCACATACTTTTTTGATGCAGCATGATCTCCAATCTCTCTGCAAATGAGCTACGGTCCCCTTTAATGGTTTTGGCTCCTCGTGGGAGGCTAGTGTCTGGGAAAAGCTGCTGATTGAAGGGGAAATGTAATACAGGTGTAAAGTGGACTTGATAGGGGTCTTACGTCGGGGTTATGCATTTTAACATTGATATACATACTGTTACATATTTATCAAAGCATATGGAATTTGCTGTGTTGCCTCTTTTTTCCCATCCCACAGAGACCTCTGTGGGTTTCTTCTGGGGTGTTGTTAACCCCTCCTGCTAGCACAGAGGATAGCTATTATGTTGAATTAATAGGAATTACAAGGTTATATTGGTTAAGTAAGCACTTCATTACATTTGAGTGGATTGTTGTAGCTTTGTGTGATGTTTGTAAGGCTCCTGAACTCACCAATCTGGCCAGTCAGATTAACTATTGATACTTTACACTATACAAATAAATGTGGTCCCATTAACAATGCATATTTTGAAAATATGCCAGTGGTCCTCTGGACATGGAGTGTCCTGCTCTAAATGGATGCGTGGCAAAGGTCAGGCAGGAGCACGGGTCTTGCGCTGATGTGCCTCCCCTAGCAGAGGTGGGCTAATGAAGGTGTGTTTTTACCCAGGCTTGCTAATGATGATGAGGTGCAAGAGAAGTGCACTGTCCCCCTAGGCTGAAGAATAGCGTGGCTTAGCCAACCTTCTGTACTTATTGTCCAACAAAAGGGGGGAATTCACTTAATACAGCGCTTCAGAATAGTGGATAATTGTGTTTGCAATCAATGAAGTGGCCGAGCGGAAAATAAAAGGTGTGTGTGGATAATCAAGTGAAATGGAGAGAGGCACGGGGCCTCTTTCAGAACTTGTGCAAGCGATCCATGCATTAAATTCCAGTTTATGCATGCAGTATACATATGCATACGTATAGAGTTTGTCTGTGTGAACGTTTCTGCCTGTGTGTGTGTGTGTGTGTGTGTATTGGGTTGGGTTGGATGAGCCACATTGTTCCTGTGCGGCCCAGTGACATCGCTGGAGGGCAGAGAGGGATGGAACCTGGGAGGGGTGACAGTGATAAATAGCCCTTTTAATAACAGCTGCCCCACTTGGCCAGCTAGTCCCAGTCAGTGTCCTCTGTGTATTTATGCCTATGTTTATTTATGCATCCATAGCAAGCAGGAAATCACCACCGCAGGGGTACAATCATTCTTTTGGTGTTGGTGGGTGTAGGTGTTATGGGGGGGGGGGGGGGTTGCATTTGTTTAACTTTGGGTCATAGTCCTGAGCCTAGCACAGCTATTTAAATTCAAGGTTTATCTTTCATTTAATTTCATCTTTCATTCATCATGAATAGTGAATCAATAGTGAAACTGTTATTGGCTGCCCCCCCAACTTGAGCCACCGCAATTGTACTCAAATCCAAAAAGAGAACGCTGGCCAATCTATTCATACAGTAACCGCTTCAATGGAACTTGCAGGTGCTGTTATATAGTCTTTCAAGGACCGGTCAGATTTTCTAATTAAATTGTAAACACAAACAAGTACAAGTAAAATCAAGGAAATCAAAATACATGTGTCTGATAACTCGTACTGTCTAACCCCACACTTACACAGCCTTGAATGCACAATACTTGAATACGGATACTTTCTTATTATTGCCATATGACTGAAAGAAAAATCCTTTTGTCTATTGAAATATGACCCCAGGCCTGTAAATAGGGAGAAGGGAGGCTGTAGATCAGTGTCAGTGTGTCCTCCTGGAGGCCCATACCAGGGTTGTTCTAATTCAAACCAATTCCCTCCATTTAATTGGTTCAATTAGTTAAGTATCCATATACATAATCATGGATGCATTTTTCATGATTCCCCTTAACGCTCTGTTTAAACGGAACAACTTCCGGCGATGAATTGCCATTTGGATGAATGTCAAGGAGACTAAATGATTGTGCTAATTGAGTAATTAAAAGCAGATGTTGGAGCAAGAGCCAACAGCGTACACTTTAAACACTTTGCCCTCCAGAAAACCTACAGTGTTTTTTGACACCCCCGTTATGTATGGATATCCCAGAGGTGCTACTGTAATAGTTACAGTTTCACCCTTGTGATTATTCAGTTGAAGTCTTTGCTATTGAGCCAAAATGGTGTGTTTATGCTATTTTGACCATGGCAAATGGTCTGGAAAAGAAATGCCCATCATGCTGCCTAATGGCTAGAGTCAGTGGTGCACAGCTTTAGCGTAAGCTTCCAGACAGTCAAAGCATGATATCTACACATTTACCCTATCACTCTTACCCCCCACTGTCCTCTGGTGGGACACTAGTAGCCTGTATGAGAGTCTTCTGAGAGAGATATTATGTTGAAGGTAATTAACATTGGAAAAGTGCCAGTAATGGGAGTCAGTGTGCCATCAAATCGCAAAGGAGTGGAGAGTATTTCTGTGGGTTTGACAGCTGTAGTGATTGGAGCATAGCTGCCAGGCATTACAAAGTGCCGATCAATAAGTAACAATTTTCCTATTAAAGAAAAATTACTTGGACATTGCACTCAGATAGCTGGTGGTTCCTTCCTTTTTATAGACCGACTGTAGAGAAAAAAATCTCTGGTCATTTTATAGGAGAGTTGGAGTGTACTGTAAATGCCTTTACTGTGATGTTCGGTTTTTCTATTTCATATTTATTTTATAGCACTGGCTTGCATTAGATACTAAATTTGCAATTGGATATAAAAACAGACAATGTAAACTGAGCTTTCCATCTCATTTTTCCAAATAGCTTTTCCGCCAGTAAAGTACAGTATATTCATATGTTTTATGTGGTTACAGGACTGGAAAGATAATTATAGATGGTTGAGATTTGTAAAAGCAAAAGGGAGATATATGACGACAAATGTTTTAGGAACTCCCTTGGCCACTAGCATGGCTAATGAACTTGGTAATTATTCTTCACTGGTTTGAAGACTTTAGCCTAGGTGAAATAGAAGCAGTAGCTGCTGGGAGCCACAGGAATGGCACAACAGGCAACAATCAACACAGTGTCTGCACAACAATCAATCAAATCTGTCAGGCCCATGGAGTCACAGTAATTTGTTGGTGTTCTTCAGAAATGAGTACACCCTGTAAAATGTAGCTAAGATCATGTTCCCAAACACCTTGCAGCACAATATGTTTAAACCAGTAGGATTTGTGCTCTGTATGATTTATCACACTGCTCTTAAAATGATTTTGGCTCATGAACTGTTCCATAAACTCAAAATTAACAGTCTGATATTGCGTACTTGAAGGACAAGTTTTGCCCTACATTTGAAATCTTCATATTTTTTTATGATTGTTGACAATTTCTTTTTTTACTTTTATTTTTCTACATATGAACTCTCTTATCAGATGCATGCATATTTATGATGGTACAGAGAGTTATTTTCCAGATATATTGACACCATTACATGGTAATGCCATTGTTATTTTAATCTGTTTCTGTTACAAAGTGCATTCCTGTATGGACACCTGCATTAACCCACAAATGGTATGAGTGGTCCATATTAGATAAACTTCACCTTATTTATTAGAAATTAACTGTTAAATGTAACCATTTGTATTTAAATATGAGTTGTCTTTTTTTTCATTGGACAGATAAACCACAATGATATTTAAATACAAGTCAGAGGAGTGTGGTGCCTAATACTGGGCTATTCACAGATGCTCCTTTCTGCAGAGCTCTAAATCATGTTTCTCAATTCCCAGAGCCACATCTCAATCATATTCCCTGCTAATTTGAGAGTCACCCTCATTTCATTTTAAACGATTCATTTTCGGCAAATTTGTAAATGGCCCCGATGTGTTCCACAATTTAGTCAATTACTGTTTCAGCCAGCAGGGCTCCAGGGACCAGGAACATACATGGCCTGGAGGTACCATCTCAATAATTGTTTCAGAAAAGTTGGGAATGGATTGCTAACGCTCTGTTCCACTTATTGAAATGTCAAGACCCTTTTTACTTCTGCTATTCTCACTGTTCAGAATGACCATCTGAAGACCTCTTTCTCTTCCAGACCTAACCTATGATGTAAGGTTATGACAAAATTTGACATTTCCTCAACAAAGGAAGGTGTCCAGAGCTATACATTTATTTTTGTGATACACTGAGTATCTTTTCCCATACCTGCAACAAAATGGCACCGTAACAGTAGATTGGAATCAGTGTGTACTATAATTCACCTTGGATTAATTCATCCATTAGAAATTCCATTAAAAATTATATTTTCTTGGCATTTGGCTATATGTACAAATAGAAATATATTATGGCTAATCATTTTTAACTCTTTCCTAAAAATGTAATTAATTATCAATTAACTGGAGAAAATTAAGAGATGTTAACATTCCAAATTAGGTCTTAATGTGCACTAATTAAGAGGGAGAATCCTGCTTCATGGAACCAAACATGGACCTGTTGACCCCAATTAATGAAGTTATTATTAGCAGCTGTGTTTAGACAGTCCAGTCTCTATCAACTGACTATACAATATTTTTCCAAACTTGAGCATGCCTTGGCGTACTGTTTGTTTTCCCACAATGTCCCTCACCCACCCTCCAAGCCAATTAACCTGTGATGTGGCTGCTATATAACAGCCCTGGTTAATTAGAGCAGGGAAGAGTTCCACATGATGGTGTGGAGAAGCCCTTAGGTGAACACAGAATAGTGCCTGGCCATTATCTGTCTCCTTTGTCCTTAACCACGTGCTCTGAGGCAGAAGGTCTCCAATGGATGTACTGAGTAAAACATACTGTCTACTGTAGCCTAAACATTGGGTTAGATATTCACATTCAGTCACTGCTGCAGATGAATTAACAACGTTCAACTTTTAGCACATTGAAAATGTTAAACAGTTTTACACAATGCATTGTTAATACATTGCAATAGACAAATACAGTACACCAGAACCACTTTTCATACCATTATATCGTTATGATATAATGACCAGATGTTCAAGTAAAATGAAAGTATAAAAAATGGTCTAAACATAAAATCTGAGTAAAGGTATTGGAATAGCATTTAGCATTTCATTCATTCTTGTTACTAAATTGGGATAATTCATTTAACAAATTTGGTTAATTAAATAGTTTGTACAAGATGGTATTTGGAGAGTACTCAATGAGTAAATCTCATCACATGCTGAATAAATATATTCCTGCCGTTTAGTTTTGTTTGTTTTTCTGCTTACAAGGGGTACATCTATATGGCCAAACGTCCATTGTTCACAAAGTGTCACAAACTCTTTGCAAAACAGATTTTAATTAGATTGTAATTTCAGCATTTACAGACCTTCGCTATAGACAGTAAAATAAAACCGGCATGGTGTGTAGGCCTGTAGCTAAACTGGAAGTGTCTGTCGTGATTACTGGACAAGTAATTCTGCAGTTCTGTGTAGAAGACCTTCAACTCCATTCTATAATTAACTTTTGCCTGCGCCCATCAGGTTCCATTCTATACCTGATGTGTCCATAGTGACTGTTACACGCTACCAGCTTGCCATTCAGTATGTATTAAGCTGTCAGAGTGGGCTGCTCTCCCCGGCCGCCTGTCTCTGCTGAACAACCCAGCCTATTAACTCCTATTGACTGTGACACACATGTCCCTCCAAAATGAGTGGTTCCGTATTGATTTTTCCTGAGCGCCGCTCACTTCCCCTTTCAACACCGCCAAGGGTGAGATCTTTATCCTGACTGATCGTATATGTTCATCGTCTCGCAACGCTGTTGTGCCATTTTAGGCTCGTCCACCCCTCATTCCCCGCTGTATATCATGGCTTCTTGTATGCAGCCAGGTGTCAGGAAGACAATTAAAAGGTCCGACTCTCCTGTGTCCCCCGTAACACGGTCAAATAGAGCTGTGGACCTCCGAGGTGGTCCACACAGTTTCTCTCCCTCCAGCATACATACCTATGGGACATGACAGTTAGCTATGACCCCTTTCCCTCTAATGCACCCCTGCTAAATCAATAAAACAAAATGGTAGGGTGTCATAACCTCCCAGACACGTTCCTTCCAGCTGATACGATCAAAATGAACTCTGACAGCACGTATCGACTTCCTATCAAGTCTCACCAAGGAGAGAAAAATGATTATGTGCTGTTGAAATCGGCTATTGACATGCTGTGGAATAGCCACTCGTCCCTGAGAGATTCATTGATACAGTTTATGGCATATAAATATTTATCTAATATGTGTCTGGATGAAATGGATCCCTGTACTTTGGATATAGGATATGTGAGTGTGTGTATGTTCTCCTGTCGACGATTAGCCCATTGAGGACTATCAAAACTCCTCTTTCCTCCACCACTCAACCATGACTCTGCTGTTTCCCTCTTGCTTGCTACTGTTTTCAGAGGAAACATAAAATTGCTTTAGTGTTTCTATCAAAAGACACTTGCTGTTCTGTTGAAGGGAACGGTAAAAAAATGTGTAATTACATTTTATTGCCCTTTTCTGTGTAGAAGCCAAATCGTTTTGTGGCTACCATGTTGTAAATGCATGAATATTAAGTCTTGCAATGAATTACAGTATATATTCTGCTGATGTTATGATGATATATAGTGCATCTAATTAGAAGTCATACTGTTGGCAAAAAAATATATTTTTTAATTGGACTGCTTGCAAACGCAGATATGCATTATATCAGTTATATGCTTGGAATGTATTATTTGTTATGTGAAGAATAATGTATTATTTGTTATGTGAAGAATAATATAATATTTGTAGTAAAGAAATTAAAAAGTTATTTGGCTTAAAACGTAATTAGCTCCTTGTTTTAATTTCCTGTTTGCCAGCTATGGTCTCTGATGGCCTCAGTGTAGACTCCAAACTCTGAAGACTGGTGGCAAATGCATTAAAATGCCTCTTGCAAGACTTTTCTCAGCGCTTTTGAAAACATATTGGCCTGATGCTTGTTCCTTACAGCTTGGCTCTAGAGCACTTATGACGCTGAAGTACCACGAAAGCAGAATGACGGGCCCAGCAGCCTTGCTGCCCTTTTTAAGGTAGGCTAATAGATCTAAAGGTGTATTGTAGTGACATTGTCTAAAGGATATTGCAAGGACTCGATCACCTGGCTGATTTCAAACTGTTTTTCTTGTCTTCTCGGGGCCAGTTGGGACTTTGTTTTCCCAATTCTCATCTGACAGCCTTTATCAAAATCAAATGAAACAATTCCAGCCAAACAAATGTGTCATTAGATCTTGCAGTGCCTTCCCTTCCTTGGTAGTATGCTTTTATTGTACAGCAAATGTTGTATTGATCTTTCCCCTCTCGCTGCGGCTGAACTTGGGGCGACCTGTTTTTCTGCTCAGTAGTTTATACTGTAGGTGCATATAGGAGGTATGTCCTTGGTATTTCAATCATATAATGTGGCCTTGTTCTCAAATCTACAACTTTCCCATGGTAATTTAGTTATACCTAGAGGGGTTCTTCATTTATGTATAACATTTCATATTCATAGGTTCTCAAAAATACAGAAGCAGAACACAATAGTCATATTTTGGTTACATACATACATGACATGCAACATGATTGGATGATATTGATTTTGTGGACAGGTTTTTTTCTCTCTACCCAGGATGATGCATGGCCACATCCTGGTGAACATGACAAGCAGTCCCAGGTCAAATACTTGTCTCTCCCATTTTACAGTATATCTCCATTACAGTCTGTTGGCACTATGGCTGACTTATTGAGCCTCGCCCAGGCTCATTACTCAACAGAATAGTAGTTTGCTGTGATTGATACGGCGACTGCTCTAAGACCTCTTTCTTCCTCCTCCACTCTCTGAGTCTGATCTGTTGTTTTAAGGCCGTAAGTAGATTTCATGAATGCCCTCTGCTGTTTATGACACCGTAATTAGAGTTGAAGGAAGGTAGCTAAACACCCTGCATCTGCCATATTGCCAAAGTCAATAATGCAGGCTAAACAACTTCCCACAGTATTGAGCTCGGCAAGAAAAGAAAATCTATATTCCCTGCTTCTCTATATCTTTATGGTTCTGTGTTAGAAGAGCCCAACTGATTTGTTAGTGTTTTCTCCTTGTACTTTTAACTAATCCCACAAAATTGATTAAGGACACTAGCGGCGTCATTTAGCATCCCAGTGCAGCTGGCTCCGATGAAAAGAGGCGTGTGCAGAGCTGGCTGTTCACTACACAGAAGCTTGTGGCTGTTTACTTTCTTACTAATTTGTAGTGTGCTCCGTCTCGCGCCTTGAAGCATCTGTAAAAGCCAAACCAGGCTGACCGCTATACTCCTGGGTTGCTTGTGTGGATCAAGCCACCAGGGATGTTGCATTAGATTGCTTTCCTACAAAATAATTCAGCCATGTGCTCTATTGGATTTTTTTCCCTCCTTGTATCTGTCAGCTGGGGCATGGCACGGTTACACAGTAAGAGAATTGCATGTACACCCTCTTTTTAATCACCCATATGTCTTTTTTTAATTAAAACAACACATAAAAAACAACAACTAAAGGAATGCTAGTCCTTGGGAAGGTATTGTTCTGTAGGGTTGTGAAGTAGCTGTTAGATTAAAACTATTTTAGGGTGAATCTATCATTTATGGAAGATTTTTAGGCTACATTCTACATGATGAATTTTAAAAGATGTTCTGATTTGATTCCGGTGTGTTTTTCATAGCTTGTGTTTATGTGGTAGCTTTTGCATTTTGGACAACAAATCCACCATGGGCAGTATTTCCCCCTGTGTGGTAAGCATTGCCCCTTGCCCCCCTGTGCCATCACGACTGTCGTCTGATGCGTCATGCATAGTTGATGTCCCGGACGGACACTGAGGCCCAGACGTGAGAGTGTAAATAAGATGCAGGTGACTGGGACACAGTTTCATGGGTCAGACTAGCTGGAGCCTTCAGGTTCACTTGTCTCTGGATGTTACCGGCAAAGCAATTACTTTACTCCACCCCTCTCTGTTGTGGTGTGTGTGTATAGGTAGTAGTCACATTGCATTATAAACGCTATGTTAATCTGGCCAGGAAAACATGTAGAGATGACAGCAGTCTAATGACTTTCATGACGGTATACAGGCTCGGGCGTAATCGCAACTAAATGTCAGACACCATAAGGCCTGGATGCATAATGGCTGTAAATTAATATCTCCCTCTTGCCTTAATTAAGAAATGCAGCTCTTGCTTAAAAGTTATTGATTGCAGCTTAAAGGAAGAGTAAGCCATCAAGCTGAGAAGTGAAATAGAGGGCCCTGGAGTCATAAAACGTAGAGTAGAGCAGTTATGCAGGGAGGGCGTTTTCTCTAAGCATTGTCATGCCAACAATAGTACTATGTCTATATGTTTGTGGGCTCCATTGCTGTTCATTAAATACCATAGCTTATATACTAGAGGTTAATTAACAGTGTAACTAAGTGCACTAAGGTTGGGTTGAATATCAATTTTGATAGCTGTTACCACTTGGCATGAGGCTTTGGCCATTAATCAAAGCACACCGTCAGACGGCTAACATACATTTGTCTGGGTAACTGAACCCCCCAGAGCGTGAGGTGTGTTTCTCACTTTGCCAGGCAGCAGATGAACCGGTGCAGGTATTGAGACAGTGAAGAGGTCATAGTTATCTATCATGAATAAACTAGGCCTCTGAGAGCGAGAGCAACAGGCCTGGCTGGGAGGACCCGGGTGGGGATGGTTTCCCCCCGTCGGTGTTCCACCCTCCGGCTGGCTTTCCGGAGAGATTAAATGTGAGCTGCTCGGGAGGCGACATGCTTGTGTAAACGTAAACCAAGCTCAGCACGTATCAGTTCACCCTCGCTTTGGAAACCCAACCTTGGTGACTGAATGAACTGCTATCATAATTAAATCATCACCGCTTCGCTTTTACTGGGCCTGCAACCCTAACCGCGGCAGGAGAGCCTTGGTAAAAGGAGCGCCCGAAATAACAGGAAGACAGGAGGGTTGAGAACCTCTGTGAATGGCTCAGGGTGGCAAGAAGATGGTGAGGCACCCACTTAGGCCTTATCTGGATATCTGTGCTCTCAGGAACTTTAGTTACTGATGCTGTGCTCTTATTTAACGTAAGCCTTTCTCTGTGTAAACACAGAATGTGACCCTTGACAGAATAGATGAAATTGTTGTATTACTAAGCTCACAAAAAGACACCTTCACTCGGTTGTGTCATTCATGGGAATCACCAGCCGCCAGTGTACAGTACCAGAGTCACTAAGCACACTAATTCACCTTAATGCCTAATGACTTGTTGTACCGCATGTGTAATGACTGTGGACCTATCAGAGATTATCCTGTTGAGCGGAGGATATTACGAAAGCTAGTTACAGGGGGCCAGGCTTTTAATTTGACCTCTGCCTGCCCTCTGCTCTGGCGAAGGTGGCCCCGCGAAGCAGACTGGTGGATTGGGCAGGTGGTGATGAATGACTGTATTTGGTGGGCAGATTGTTACAGTTCCACACTAATTGAGGGGTCAACACAAAGAGCAAATGTGGTAATTGAGTCACTTGGCTGTGACTGTTGAGCTTAACACAACTCCTCTCACCGTTGGCCTGCAGTTCAAACCATAACGCTCGCGAGTCTCTCCCTTTATTCATGTATGTGCTCAAGCGTTCTAGTTTTTGTATGCACATTTCCTCTATGCTATTTCACGTTGTTTATACTTGCTCTTTCTATTCACTAATCACTGCAGTCTTCATTAGTGCAGACATCCTACAGTATGTCCCCAGTGCTGGTTTGTCATTTGAATTCTATGTCTATTAAATGGCATTCACACATTAGCTGTAGAGGTATTTAGGTCATGCCAGTGCTAATGGTATATTTTTGTTTTATTTTAGTAGCATTTTGAATATGAGAGGCTCCTGTCTTATTGGATGTACTTCAATGGACCTGATGGCCTTGTTGTGTTCTTTGCTCCTGAAACATACACTCACATACGCTCAGCTGAGACTTTAGCAAAGGACCATCCATTTACACCTAACGGCCATTGCCTTTGGATGTGATGACTTGTGAACAGCCGCGTGTGTCTGTGTGTGTGTGTGTGTGAAAAGCTACAAGGACAAATGCATTCTGCATTTAATGAGTGTGGGCCAAAAGGGAACCTGGGTAGTTAAAACTGAGAGTTGGCGAGACTATTTTGTCCCCTGCTACATGACTCTACTGTTGCACCTTTAACTGCAACATGCCACTAAACTGCTCTGATGGTCCCGCAGGACACATGTAGTAGCTGTAGTGCTGTGCATGTGTGTGTGGATGGGATTGATGGACCGCATAAAACTCTAAGCTTCATCCTGCTTAAATGCCTTTACACCCTAAATCTTTTCCTCCACTGCATTGTTGTCCACATAGCAAAGGCCGCACCCAGCAGGAGGTTCATTCAAGAGGTTTTGAAGTTGGAACCCATTTGGGGTGGTTGAAACGTAGATTACATGTGTAAGGAAATATGATTGTTTTGATTTATTATCGTGCCACATAAGTCCCATAAGTATGTTTAAAGATCTATCCTTCTCATTTAGCCCCATGCGACACTGCAGCCAAGGTGCCATTGTTTTCCTGTGGAAGAATGTGGATGTTGTAATTACCATTTGCAAAAACGAAGACGTCGGCTTCATTGATATGCGTCTGCTGGTAAGGCGCGTGCTTGGCGATGGGACAAAGGCCCAGGCCGCCAGGGGTTCGGCCGCACCGGGGAGCACGGGACCGTCCTGCCTCCGCCTGTCAATGCAGGAGGCTAACAAAAGCTTTCTGTCATTCACCGCGCACGCGCATTATTTCTTTTAGATTAATTTGCACCCGGCTCTCCCTTGGAGTGCCAGTGCATGTTGACCCCCCGGATCTGCACGTGAATGCAGCCTTGCACCCAGCCCAGGCTGTCAGGAGGTCAGCGGTGCAGGCTCCCAGGGTAGGAACCCTGGTCTCCACAGCGCTGTGCTCAGGAGACTGAGAACAGTGTCCACTGTAGCTACAAAGGTGCATGTATATGAGGATATGTGTTTCAGGGGTCGCTGGGGAGACATGGCAGTTCAGTCGGACTTGAATACTGTATATTGTACTGTAGCTACAAATGTTCATGTATAGCCAATATCAGGATACAGTGTGTTGTAGGGGTCATTAGGGAAATGACATACATGACTTATATAAGAACATGCTTTACTGATAATCAGTATTGATTCTGAATATGTTCATATCAAGATTCCACATAAACGCCTTGAAATGATGTGTGTCTCATTTGGGCAGCTGTTATGGGAAAGATCATATTCAGGTTCGTATCAGTTACTGACAGTAACGCCAAACAGAATTTCCTCTTTAGCTTTGGGACAACTGAATGTAGTTGCATGAGGCATCCTGCGGTCCTTGGGCTTTAACCCTGCCTGTGCTTATGCAAGATGAGCCAATGGGCCAGTGGAAAAGCCAGGTCCAAGCTGATCAAATTGCTGATGTCTTTAAAGCCACTCTGACTTGGATTAATCCCCGCGAGTGGCGGCTCCTGTGGTCCCACATTGTGCCCCGCTGGGTTTTGTGATCCGCCAGACCTCTGGAGGATAACAAGAAGGTGCACGTTGTGTTTTAGTTGAATTTGCCAGATGTGTTCAAGCGGCTTTATAAGTAAATGCCCTTGACCCATGTTCATCCCTCTTGCCTTGTTGCCCCTCTTCTTTGTCACCGTGGGGGGCAGAATTGAGAGTGATTAACTAATTGAGTGCGATTGGAAACAAGGCTTGTTGTGTGACAGCAGAACCCAGGCCCGTTCTTGCACTGTTTTTGCCCAGAACCTCCAGTATTGGACTATATCTATCCAGCTAATTAGCCCTGCTACGTCCCACTGCTTGCTCTACAGCACATGCTCCGTAGCTCTCCATCATTTTGTTTCCCTGATGTCCTTCACGCTAAGTAAAAATTGTAGGTAAAAAGTTGGCTAGTCTAGGATGATATCATTTCAAGAGGCTCTTTGGAGTCCAGGCTTTTGTGGCACAGGTAAGATCTCCTCTGCTCTCCAAAAGCATTAGCTGTAATAGTGGACCATTTTGTTCACAATTAATGGAGTTCCCCGGGAGACCTGGAGCCTATAGACTTGTGGAAATACTGTAGGAGCCTTCAGGCAGCGCAGTAAAGGTGGCTTTCCTGCCGTCACTCACATTTGTCGTAATGGCACAAGAGCCTCAGTGGCTATTCCCTAATGCTGTGTGTGTGTGTGTGTGTGTGGGTCTATCTGTCTGCGTGTGTGTGTGGGTCTATCATCTCTGTGTGTGTGTGTGTGTGTGTGTGTAAGCCCACTGCCCCGAGCATGTCTCATTTCAGCGTGCTGTCACTCCCTGCTTCCTGGCATCTATTAACACCCACCATTATCATGCTAATCTACATTGTATGATTACATAAAGTAATTTATGCACACTTCTATTCCGTGGCTGCACAGGGATGCGTGCTCCTATTGTTGAATGTTTTTTTTTTTAGAAGGGATACCTCGCGCGATCAGTGTTATTACAGCTGCTCTCCATCTCATCTGACGCGTACATCCTGTCACTTCTGGAGATTTCTGGACGAACATCAGACCAGAGGGGTTTGAAGACCACATCCTGCGGATAAAATAAGCATAAGCATTAAACAATGCAAATACAATAAAATAAGATAGCCGCTCCTTTGTTCACAAAGACATAACAAGCTGAGATTACGTCACTTTCTTTACTTTCCTCGCAAGCTCCATATAGGAGAGGAAATGGCAAGAGGGTGTTTTGTGTTGAAAACAGAGGGCAAGAGTTGAGCTCTCTTCCTCATTTATTCACAGCTAGTGGAGTAATTAGGAATGCAGAGGGCTGTTAAATTAAAACTGAATTGCACTTATTAACATTTTAACTACCAACCCCACCCTCTTTAGACACTAAACAAGGACAGTTTCAGCTCTAATATGCCTGAAGAACCCCGCTGAGGGGACCCTTTATGTATCTCTAAAACAAAGACGTTCTTTTAAAGTAAGATCTCCCTTTTGTTTAAACAACCGAGCATTTAACATTCAGCGTAATATGCCTCGGCTTCTCCCATGCTGTCAGGAGACCCACTGCCAGGGCTTCTCAAACTCTCTGGTTAATGGAACACTATTTGTGGTCAGATTGGATAGCTAATGGTGGTCCCTTTGAGGCTAACTCTCCAAATTAAATAGCATGGATTCACATCTGTCAGACAAAACCAGGAGGCTCTTTGTAATCAATGACCCAAACCAAGAGGCTCTATTGGGGTGGGGGGTAGTACTCTGCTCTATAATGGCACCAAGGCTTGAGGAGTCACTGGGGACAACAAAGGAGACTCACCTACGTTAACCGCCACTGTGCTGGGCTTGTGTTACATTCTGGTACCTGGGCTCGAGCAGCGGCGGGGGGTTCATGTACATTTATAGAAGGGGTCAAACTACTTAAGCCAGGCCCTGATTTATAATGCGGCAGCACGATGTGAATAAACTGTAAAGGGAATTCGTGTGTTTTCCGAGCAAACATTGCCGTCGGTGTTGTGCTAAAATGTTGAACCCCATTAATTTTATCACTCCCCCTCTCTTATTTCTCTCACGTCTTTAAATTTTGTTTGGAGGAGAGAGCAGCGAGGGCCTCCCGCTGCGCTGGAGAATTTCCTCCTCGTTGTTAATTTTCCCTGCTCCATATGGCGCCACAGACACTTCACCTGCAGGCTGTAGCAGGCCGCGTGGCAGCCAGCAGACGTCCTCGGGCTCAGCCTGTCATTTACACAGGCCCGTGCATCTGTCTGATGGGAGACACCTCTCCCCCACACCCCCTGCTTCCACAGAGCAGTCCGCCGTCACCGCGGCTACTGCCGTTGCCGCCGCCGCCGCCGCCGAATGGCTCGCCCTCGCTCTGACATTGAAATGCGGTGGAGGTTACAGGTTAGGGCGAGGCTCCTCTTAACACGGTGGGCTCGCTTGTACGTGCACCCCCCTTCTCACCAGTTCGGGGACGACAGGCTGGCACAAAGCCAGCGGCTTTCATGCCAAATATTGTATGTGTGTATTTGTGTGCCTGCGTTTGCTTGTGTGTTTGGGCCTGTCTGTTTCTGCTCTGTGTGGATTCATGCATTGGTGGTGGGGGTGGGGGGGGATCTCGCAGCTTGCCCATGGCAGGGCCCTGGAAGAGAGGGTTTCATCCTGGCTTGTCATTGATTAGAGAAGGGTCTTTAATTCCATCTAACCCCATGTTGTGATTCATTTGCATTCTGTGTCAGGAGGTAATGGAGTTTTGCTCAACGGTTTGCTCTGAAAATCTCAAAGACGTGGTCTAATGTGCACGCAGCCGCCAGCAAGGAGCTCTCTGATTTATTGTGTCTCCAGTTATTTGCTCATTCGTTTTCCCCTGTCATGTGTTTGAGCGGGACTGTGTGCTTCTCAAAACGTTTGGAGAGTTGAGCAGTACAGATGCTGGTGAGGCTGCCAACGGATCTGTCAAGATGATTATTCTACACTTCACACAAGTGTTGCTTGGCTACTCCAAGACAATTGGAATAGCATTAGCTCATTGCAACAGCGATTTTAAAACAATTCATGTGTTGTAAGTTTATAATTAGCTAGACAATGTACACATTGTTATTTTACTGAACCATAAAATATACCTTAGAGCAGAGTTGTAATTTGTCAGACCCTGGACTCTTTCACTTCCTTAAATCAATGTTCCTCAAATATAAATAGTCCGTATGCTGGTCATCATAAATTAAACCCGTGTTCACAGGTGCCATAGACCATCACCTTGCAGTGTAGTTCCATTGTTTATAAAAACAAACTTATGAAAAGCTTGAAATCTTCAAGCTATGGAAGCTGAAAATGATGAAAACTGATCTGTAATTATTTGTTTTTCAAATGTCAAGAGGAAGCTACAGAGATGAATTAACAATCATAAAAATAGTTACTTTCCTGTAAGATTTATTCTAAAATATTTCTAATTGACCTATAAACATCCTCTGACATGATAGTCGTGATAGAAGACACCCTGTCCTCCACTGGATCTGGTTTTATAAAACCCTAAACGGCCCATTCTCAGAGGTCTGATATTCATGTTAAGTCTGAGATTACATTTGTGGGGGGTTGGCACCATAGCTGAGTTGGTTAGAGGGGGTTGGTGGATGTAGGCGGTATCTAGAGAAAAGTTGGAAATGTGGTGATAAAATTTGTCGAGCACTAGGGGAGGCCGTGTCCAGGGTCACGGCTAAATCTTTGTGCCGCAGGCGGAAGGCTAGCTCATAATTCCAGCACGGACGAGCAGAGAGCTGACCTCAGTGCAGCTGAGGCCAAGCCACACCGATTTTTGCTCACCCGCAGGATTGTAAATAGGATAACAATGAAGGAGACAGGAGATATGGGGAGGTCTCACTCCATCTCCTCCCCTCTTCCTCTCCTCTTGGCCTCTCTAAAGGCCGGTCCTGAATGTCCTTGAATACTAAGTATTCTCATTTTTCTGCTTTCTCTGGTGGTGCTCATGAAAGAACAACAAAGTCTCACAATACTGCACAAATAAGGCTGAAATAGTGAAATATACACATTAATATAATAGCCTTTCTATCAGACAAATATCAAATGAGACAAATGAGAACTGAAATGAAAAGATTGCAATCTAATAGTTGCTAACATTTTCAGTCACGTCTTGTTCGATGCTGCATAAAAGTTCTATAGTGTATCAATATGCAATCACATTAATACTTCTTACCTAGAGTGAGTCATGGCTCATTCAACTGATAAATATGTAAATTGAAATGTTTTATCGTTGATAGCCTATTAATTTCATTTGAATGTCTTAAACCAAATTATATGAGAAAAATGTTGCACAAAGCCATTTGGACAGAAGCACTTTGAATTCATCTCTGAATTAAAAAAGGAAACGCGCAGGGAACATAACTTTCTTTATTATTACAAATGTTAATGAAAAATGTTATTGACTTGAACAAATGGAGAATACACCTGCAAATGTATATTAAAACAGCTTTTCCAATTTCTCTCTCTGTGTAGCTTGCAATTATAGTTATTTCAGCGATAGTGGGGGGATTAATTTTGCGTGTAGCCTGATGTTTCCTCTGTAAGAAAAATGGATATTGTGTTGGATAGGGTGGGGGCTCTACACAAGGTGTAGCGAGAGCTTAGAGAGCAAAGCTTTATTTAATTGAAAGAATGAATCAATAACGGCAGTGCTGCCTTGTCAGAAAAAGGCCTTGCAAAATGAGCAAGTAATTTACTGTGGACAATCAAAAGCCCAAAGGACAGCTGATTCAGTGAGGGTTTTCTGGGCATAGGACCATCCACAATGGACAGATACAAGCATAGAAATGTTTGCAAATTACAAGAATAAACGTTAGTTAAAATTACTATTACTGCAGAAAAGTAATATAAATAGTCAGAATTAGTCAATACTAGCTTTTCAACTTACCAAATAGAAATATATAGTAATCAATCACAAAGTCTCAAAAGCAAACGCTGTGATTTTACCTTTTTTAAGTCAGAAACTATAGTTAAGTGCAAAACCATGCATCTCAAAGGAACAAATATGTTTGGTTACAATTTGAAACCAGAACAAGTAACATGGCTTTTTTTTACAGCCTTGTTGGAAATATTTGACTTCTTCTCTGATATGCCCAAAAACAAGTATATTTTCTGTTTGAATGTACACACAATTTGTATTGTCTATAATTAGAATTGTTACATTTTTTCCAAGTTTTCCAAACAAATGTAAAATATTGTTTAATGTATTCTCTGAGCTAGGTTGATGCATCATTGCTTTTACACCATCAATGAGATCCTTAAAAAAATGAATCTTTAAGTTAAATTATGCTTCATGCATATTGGCAAGTGTCCCAATATGTAAATTCATGTGCTAATTCACAACATGTGATTTCATTTCAACTTCATAGTAAATGAGATTTTAATTGAAAATGAGATTTTCCATGGAGACTCTCACTGGAGCTGTGTAACAGGGGAGCAGTCGTTTTACACTGAATTGTTAAGAGAGAACACTCTCCAAACCATAAAAAAAATGTTATATCTTTTTATTTCTCAAGCTAACAACCTTGAAGATGGTAAAAATATGCTGTTAAATTAACATTGTGCTTTATCTCCTCGTCTGTATCAAGAGGCGGCCCATTAACATTTGTGTATTTTCATTATGTTAATGTTGTTAACACATGCCCATAGATTGCCACCAGCAGTGCAGTAATTTTCTCTTGGTGATCATAAAGTGTCCGAGTGGGTCATTTTGATTATGACACGCTAATTACATATTGCCTCTCCTGCCTGTACTCTTCACCCTGAACTCAGCATCACCTAGAATCTTTAATGGTAAGCTTTTATGTGCTGGAGGAAGGGAAGGAGGAGAAGGTTTCTGTGCTCCTGACGGCAGTGTTGTGCCCATGCTTCAGTGCTTCCCCGTAAACTTCCCAAATTGTGTTCCACAATAAATAGATGGCCAAGCTTTTAACTTCCAGTATTAGATTAGACACCATTAGATGTAATAGAAAACTCTCTCTCCGTAATATTTTCATAAGAGTTTGAGGCGTTTGATTAATCTGACCACATTTTATTGCATTAATGATTTTCTTCCCCGTTTTCCACTCTGCTGTAAAGACATTGTATACAGGCTAATGCTGTTTTTTCTCGCCCCTCTCCTTGCACTCATTCATCCTCGGCCGTTATTGCAATGCATTGTTGATGAGGTGAGTCGGCGTCTTATGTGCTTTCACTCCTAAAGTCATTCCTAATGGAGTGGAAACCTTATATTTTGTTTCCTAATGAAGCACGGGAGTGGCAGACAGCTCTGCTTGGGCTGTCCCTGTGACTGCCTGCAGGCTGCAGCCAGTGCCTTGAGCCAAGTTGCTCTGACAAAGACAGCGGGGGCTGGCTGGGGTACAGCCCAGAGGTTGGGGGTGCAGCAGAGACTATACATATATATAACCCCAAATGCACACATCATTTCACCCAGTGAAATTTGCATGAGGCCACTGATAATTGTGTGCCTCCAGGGGATTACATATACATCACATACATGAAAGAATTAAATTTAAGATGTATTCTTCCGGTTTAGCATTTCTATTGACATGTATCCTACATGTAGGCATACTGATGATGTCATACAACAGCTTATGCCTTTGGTCTATTTAACTGGAACTGCTGCTAAAGCTGAAACATTCTGAATAGCATCCTTAAAGAGTATTGTTAACCTTACTAATATTGAAACCATTTCGGGAGAATAAGCTACTGTATGATTGTGATGGCCCCATTCAGTATGCGAGCAGCCTTTGAAGCGATTCTGAAGTGACGGTCTGTGCTGTGAAAATCAGTGGAAGACTATCGGAGCTATTCTGAGCTTGAGGTTTGAGAGCAAGGTCACTTTTAAAACAAAATGTCTCTGTAGCTATTTAGGTCACTGCGCACTGTTACTTTCTCTGAAACTTCCTTTCCGCTGCAGCTTATAATTAAACGCGCACAATTATCCCAAATTTAATGGGATTTCAGAACCAGGCTTTTATTTAAGAGGTAATGAATAATATTTTAATTGCATACGTAACCGTGCCATCAGAATATGCTTCTCTCGCCATTTGTAATTACTATAACATTTTGCTAGACCTGCTCTGATATTTCAGGAATGTGATCAATAGCCGCTGAGCGTGGTTCATTGGTGAGTGTCTGTTATTGTAAGGTGACAGTTGCTAAATGTGAAATGATCCAGCAGGGAAAAGAGGCCACACTTTAAACATATGGAGGACATCCTATTGTTTATTGATGTCTGTAATTAATGATATAATGCTTGCCAATGAAGTAGATTGACCCTTGAACCGATCATTATTCAAAGTGAAGCGACATCAATCAAAGCGCTCCTCGCCCGCCTCTATTTCTGTGCAGTACCCTCGGGGGGCACAGCACCCACTGTATCCTCATTTGTATGCAGCTGACCAAGGCCTTAGTAAGAGTTATTTAGAACTCTGTGGGAGCGATAGCACATTTACACACACAATGAAAAAGCCCATCTGAAACACAGCCCTCCCACTTATCATTTAAAAGGAATCACGCAATTGTAGTCTTATGTGTGTTTAGTGACTGTCTTATTGTGGAGAGGCAGACAAACAACCACATATTTGCATATCTCCTGCACTCATGTGCTCACAGTCGGTGGGTCGGTAATGACGTGGTCTCATTCACGCTTCCCAGAAGCTGTAGCAGCGGCGTGAATGCCCTACCGTCGGACAACGCCACGTTGGCCAGATTCATTGGCTGCGCGGAAGGAGGGACATGCAACGCTGCCCAGCCTGAGGTTTAGATGTGGTGTGTGTGTGTGTGTGTGTGTGTGTGCGTGTGTGCGTGCGTGTGTCTGATGATGATGTACCACTAGTGCACTCCTGAGCACAGACCTATTAGAATAAGTCATTCCATTGTTAATTTAAATGGCTTAATACATCACTCTCAGGTGAGAGCGTGCTGTGAGTAGCAGAGGGAGAGAGCATCAGAGAGAGATGCCAAGGGGTGTTTCTTTAATATCAAATGAAATTGAATCGCGCATTGCCACACTTAATGCCGTTTCTCAAGCAGCTCCCGGGCTATTAGCGGGATTGGTTCTGTGTTTCGCTTCTTTAATTTCACCGCAACTCCCGGGCGCTAGGTCTTTGTCTCGTTGCTGATCCCCGGCTGATCTATGGTGTTGTCTTCAGCCTGCCTCCGGTCCACTGTGGCTGCGCGCTGCCTTATTGGTCAGGTGAATCTATCAAGGACGCAGATAGTTTGGCAGTTTCCGCCACCAGGGGGATAATTACAGGGTGATTGGTGTCCTGGCACTTGCTGCCTTCACTGTCTCTGTCTCCTCTGTGCTAGCCCTGCCTTTACATACAGGCACACGGCCTGGATACCTCTGGAATTTGCCCACAAACGCCCCAAGTCCTGGGGATGCCAGCCGCCTGGTGCAGACCCCTTTGGCCAGCTGTGTGTGTTGTGTCTATTGCTGTTTACAGGTGTGTTTGCTTATTTACACCACCAGATTGGCTGGCGCTAAAGCATACTGGAGAGGACTGTTGCTATTGCTAGCCTACTTCCTACTCGGATATAATCCATCATAGTTCGTTTTCCATTTATCTCCCTCTGCCCCAAATCTCTTGCATACTGTTTCTGGGGCATAATGACTTGACAGGACAGGACAAAGCGACAGACATGGTAAATGAATCCACTTTGGCTCTATCATAACTTCTTGCTGTTCAGACTGTCTTACTGTTAGACTTGTCTGACACAACCAGCATCTCGCTGTATCTTTGTTTTTGAAAGTTATAAAGGGCCTTATGTGTTTGTCAGGCAAGAGACCCTCTAGTCCCCGGTGGTGACAGGCATGATACACATGCCAGCCCATTTGCTGTGTAGTGCTCTTGTCACCACACAGCCCTAGTTAATGCACTTGTTAACCTTTGGAGATGTCAGCTGAGCAACAGTGGGATGTTTCAGCACTCCGGACAGCTCCGCCAGAGGCCATGGCTGTTCAGACCCAGAAGGCCTCTCCATTGCATCAGCTGGGGGCCGTGGAAGACCAGAGTCAAACAAGGGGGCCATTTGCAGACCACTACTGAGTATGCCAGACAGTCCACAGAGTCTCTCAGCCCCTTCCCCCAACATTCACATATCATCTACCCAGAGCCATTCTATCTGTATGGAAATTCAGGGCTCCACAGCTGGAATCCCACAAAGCACTGTCATCTACTAATAGTTATTATCTCTTTGGCCTGTTCCGTCTGCAAGCCTTGCAACACGAGCACATTGCATCTTTATGGTAATGCTCTACAATACCGCCTCAAGCTACGGTGCATAGACCTTTGTTATCATTACTATAATTCCCATTCTCACTTGACTCCTCATTACACTGCTGAAGCTGTTAGCTGGTTGGAGATAGACCTCTTGGATTCGCCTTTATTCTGTTGTTACTTAATTGCCTGTACACAAAAAATCTACTGCTCTTGACATGAACTGAAGATGGGAGCAGGGAGCATTTTCTACCTTTGCGCATTTTCTGTGGAACAACAGAGGAAAATGTATCCATGTTTTCTGTTTATGCAGATAAATCAATGTAAAATTCCTAAATTCCCCATGATGTTTTTTTTTTGGGAGGGGGGTAAATCAAACTCTTTATCCTTTCCACAAACTATTTGTCTATTATTCTCTATTTGCTGCCTGAAGTTTCAACAGCCTTAAAATCGACGCTATCGTCTGACAATGATAAGAAGAAAAGCAGATATTTCACAGCAGTTCTGGCAGGGGGCGGTTTATCAGAACTCACATGGTCCAATCAATAGCGCTACCAGTGCTTACTCGTTAGGCTCTACCGTAGGGCAGTTGTACTGTACCTAGCAGGGGGACGTTCAGAGCCGTGTACCTTGC
The DNA here is from genome assembly GCA_027564795.1 of Aphredoderus sayanus. NCBI lineage: Eukaryota > Metazoa > Chordata > Actinopteri > Percopsiformes > Aphredoderidae > Aphredoderus > Aphredoderus sayanus. Next base: position 1,745,734 of record JAODUG010000021.1, on the reverse strand, counting down.
TTGGCCCTGGCAGCTTTTGTGTCCTTGTACCTCACCCAGAATGCCCACACAAGGCCCGCTGCATTGTGTTGCCGCGGTAATTGCAGTGTGATTGGCACGGCTTGTCCCGCGCAGCCTGCGCCCTGCTCTCGAGGGCTCTCGGCGGAGCGGCCGCATTGTCACGCAGCCTTTTAGCACCTTTGTTCCCCTCCTCCCCCAGGACCTCACAGCTCCGCACCGGCAGATGAGTCCCTGTCTGTGACAAAAGGGTCTCTGTGCCCAGCCTCATTTGATGCTGTGATGAACCCCCCCCTCCTCGCCCCATCTCCCCCTATGCTCCTACATCCACTGACACACACACACACACAGTGCCCTCCCACACCACCTCCTGTGAGATGAAATGTTCCGTTTAGTGGTGGAGGAACCTTGGGGGGGGTCAGGGCCCAGGGGTGGGCTTTTAGAGGGAAAATAAACATCAGAGCTGGAGAGGAGTGATGTCTTGTTTACACATTAGCGGCCCTTTAGCAAGTCTCCCTGCATCTCCGCTGTGACCTCTTCTGACGTCCTCCCTCCAGTCTCCCAGTCTCAATCCCAGTATAGAGCCCGTTATGGTAAACTAATGACTGTGTGGTCAATGCCATGCCAACACTGGAGATTGGTAATATTTCATCTTTCTCAAGCCCTTCAGGGAAAACACAGGTGTACAGTATAGCCTACAGCTCAAAACTGTTAGAGTCAGTGATTGTAAGCTAATACACTTTTTTGGCAATTTCAGAAAAATATCTACTCATGGTCTGCTAGCTGCCCGTTCTGTGTGCATGCTGAAAAAATGATCTGGTGTTTCTACACAGCCCTGACTCTGTAAATGGGAACAAAGAAAGTGGTGCAGACCACACTGTGTGTGAGGCGGAGCTTCTGAGGGAGCACCCTATGGCATTGAAGGGAAGAGATGTTTTTGTTTTGATTGAGTTTCTTTCTCCAGAATTACTCACGTTCTTGTTCTTCAAAGTGGAATGGACCCATGATTGTAGCTTACACCTGTGTTTGCCCCATTACACCTTAGTTTAGAGCAGTTCTAAAACTTTCAATCATTTTTAATAATTTTCAATCAAATATTGCAATGTTTTCAATCTGTCTTTATATGGTTATTTTGAAAATATATTTACTCATATTTACATTGTCACATTGTCTTGGAGGTACTACAGGGGGTAGTACCTCCAAGAACCTCTAGGGGTACTTGTACATTCACTTTAGAAACATTGCATTTGGACGCTGGCCTGTCCTGTCTTGAACCCACTAGAAGGAGCACATACTGTACTGTACGTTTAGTTTAGTTTAGACAGGCTTTACATCTAGATGACCTTGCTAACAGTCTAGGGCTCTCTCACTTTCCCTGTTTCTTTTTATGCGCTAGGCTAACAAAAGCACTTGCGCATGCTGCATCTTTCCATCGCCATTTAATGAGGTGATGACCAACCACTTGTTATAATTGCTTTAGTCTCCTTTTAATTTTCAAGCTTATTAATCATATGTAGAGTTATTTAAGAATGCATAAATTAATCTTAGATTAAAAAGCTTATCAAAGCCTCAAAACAATTAAAGAGTAAGGTAAGATTTCCCCAGGGCTGGCACTTTTATTTTAATAGAGTGTTCAGGTGATTATCATACTTTGGTGCAGCACTGTGATTAATGCAGACATACTTTTAAATGAGCTTTTATTTTGCGCAGAAGGTAATGTACTGTAAGCATGAGTCAGATAATGACCTCACTGACTTGTCCCACTCCCCTGTCTGTTTTGTCAGTGCATTAAAACGATGTTATTGCATGCTGCTGGTCTCATTCACAATGTAATTGCTAACCAGTATCGCCTGACACACATAGGCCTATTCATTTCTTGTGGAAATTCATGAAATTACTTTTAATTGGGTTGTTTATTAAAAGTGTAGGCAAAGCTGATAAACTATGAACTGCTACAGTAATTGTAGATTTCTATATTTTTATTGAATTTTTGTTAATCTAGAATTCAAGGCTGTTCTTATTTTATAAGATTTTTTATTTTATTATATTTTATTTATTTTATTTTTTGAGGTGCTTCAGAATTACGCAGTGTTTGAGCAGCTGTTGTGTGTATTAGAGTAGAAGGAACTATGTATTAACGTTTCGTTTCTGCAGCGATCATCGTCTACAATTGT
>JAODUG010000021.1:1712124-1737327 GCA_027564795.1 Aphredoderus sayanus | reverse complement strand
TTATAGAACTATTATATAAGTAGCCGCTTTAAATTAGGCTACACATGAAATGTATTAGAAACACATTTGACCTAGATTATATTACGTTTTTTACCTGAATGAAATAGAATAGCAGTAAATTAATCTTATTCATCTTTATGTCTTGGTTATCGTTTCTGTCTTGCATACACGCTTTAGCTAGTTAGACCAAGAAATAAATACTCGTTGTGCTTTTCAGCAGAAGTGAAAAGGTAATTATTATAGAAAATTGGAATTCTTATTGAAAATTGGAAATTCTTATTGGGATATTTAGACTCGGATATTTTGCCCCCGAAACGGCATTTTCTCACTTGAGAAGCAGACAATCAGGTGTTTAACCGTTATAGAGTATAGGCTTAATAGGCTACAAGGTCGATCTTATCCTCATTACGTGTTTGAACATGGCCTTGAATCAATTGATCCATCTTACAAATTCGTATTCGATGCCAATTTGCAGACAGAGCTGTTCTCCACAGAATTGCCCCCCCACCACACACACACACACACACACACACACACACACACACACACACACACACACACACACACACACACACTATTCATTGTCTTATCTGTTTCTTCCTAGAAGCTCACGACGCATTACACCATTTCTCGTGCAAGATGTTAACCCCTCGCCACTGCACTGGAACCTGCTCCTTCAAATCTCCCTTGTTGCCACCGTAACTGTTTGACTGAGTTTATAAAGAAGAACATAATGGACCACGGCTATACTGTCATATAAAATAATTCAGAGACGTTTGAGAAACCAAGTTTATGTTTTCCTTGGTCCACTTGTAATAATTTGTAACATATTGAATATTTCTCCAGGCTGGGTTACAGTATATTATTTATATATCCTATCTGTCTCGCATAGGATATCCTTTGTTTTACTGAAATTATAACATTGAATTATAACACTTATTTAGTGGCAAAGTGCAATGATAATGTATATGTTCAGTATTAGAGCTCATTATTTCAGTATTGTTTGTCATTCCCTGAAAATATCCAATTGAGTGCTCATTGCATTAGTCATCAGTATTGTGAATTAAACTACCACTTTTACTGTGTAATATGTGTAGGCAAAAACCTTACACTTTCTTGGATGTTAAGCACTTTAAAGAGTGGTGTAAATTATATAGTCTGTGAATTTAAATAGAATATGTGTTTCGAAATCGATTTATATATCACACCATGCAGTTATGCTGTTTTATTTGAAGACATTGCAAACATAAAATTCACAAAATGTCAATATGCTTATTGTATAGCAACATAGCCTACTAGAGCCTATTTACAGGTCTACATGTAGTCTATTTCTTTTGAAAGCTAAAAATAAATCATTTTAATAAAATAAACATTCCAAATGTGTGAATCATAATAGACTACTGATCAGAGAGAACCATTGAACTGGTTTCATTGTTTGGGCGTATAGGGCCATAAACCTGCATCCATTGTTTCTTTCACAGCAACACATCTAGGCTATGGCTTATTCCCTATGTTGACTATTTTGTTATATCATATATTTTAATGGTTGGCATGTGACATTGCTATTAATCAAAACAGCTCTCGGATGTAATAACGAATTGCAACCACAATCAAATACGTTTACCAACCATCTTCTGATAGGTTAACGTCCTCATTTCACTGCTGCGCTCATGCTCTACCTGTGGGCTACTATCGGACATGACACTTTATTTTTAGCACAACATCGCCATCTGCTGTCAGAGAAGGATTATTGCCCGATCAGTCTGGTCTCTCGCTGTCCCTAGAGGCTAGCTGTTGCGCATGCCCATCTAGTGAATCAAGATGGCGGAGAGTGCGGAACTGAAGGTAAAGCGAGTCCCAACATTATATTTTACAAACACCGGTTAACACACAAACACGCAGTTTAAGGATTTTTAAATGGCGCATAATGTATCATATACATATTTGTACAAGCAATTCGTAAGAGGGCAACTTGGGTGTATTACAGAACAGACCAAGTATTAGCTTGCAGGCTAGCAAGCATTAGCTTTGTTATTGTTGCCAATGTTCGGCAAGGCAGTGTTTCAGAAATGTTCTTGCTCACTTGAAGACCAGCTGCAGATGTTAGTAAGCTTAAAACTGCACATATGGGGAAGGTTTGACCTTACAGTGTTACCGTTGCGCGCTAATCTATCCAGTGATTTGCATGCCCGCCGCCATGCATGCTAAAACTGGGCTCTGTCTGTTCCTTAGTAATGAACGCAGTTAACAATGTAGCACTAGCTACATTGTTAATCGATTTACAGAGTATATAAGGTGGCTGTCGTAAACGTAATTGGGGCAGGTAAACTGTGATCTCTACTTCAGAAAGCCCAGCATGGCAGTATTAGCTGGTTCATTCAAATAACGTATGCCCCTCCCTTCTGTTATCGTTTTGTTTCAATGATGGTGATTTGAATCAAAAACAAAATATCTATAAAAGTTAATATTCCCTTACTGTACTGTATTAGGTTTACTTGATATTAGGAAATAGTAGATATTCGAAAGTTGTTCACACAGCTATAGACAGCCATAACTACGATCTCACCAGTCCATCATTGTCTGTTGATTTTAAGGGGCATACTTAAGACATATAATAAATAAATGCACTACTTGATGTACTTTTTCATCTATGTGATCCTCACTTGAAAAGGCCCACTATTCAAACACCATTACCAGTACTGTAGTATGGTGTTTTGTTCATTCACCAGTGGGAGCTCAGTAGTATTTATCATCACTGTTACAGTGGCTAACCAGTTATTAACATCCACTTATGAATCAGATTTTTGGAATGAATAGTCCAACAAATTATTTGTTATTTTTATCTGCTTTGTGTGCATTGCCTTTTTATTTATACAATTTACTTTTTGCTTCTGTTGACCTGGTATGATTTTGTCTTTGACTTTTGACTTGTTATTTCTCAGTTCATTGTGATAGCGGACGTAATTAGTTAATAAAAGGGGGAAAAAACGAATTTGGTGTTAGTATCATAAATAACATTAAGAGGTTTCCAAAACAAAGACCAGTATTGAGTAAATAAAATTAATATGTTTAACAAAAGTCCAAATTTCGCCGTTGCCTTGGCACAGTGTAAAAGGTCATTCTTTCCCCTTTCATGTGTAACCAGCAAATGGTAATGAGCCTTCGAGTTTCGGAGCTCCAAGTGTTGTTGGGATATGCAGGGCGGAATAAACACGGGAGGAAACACGAACTTTTGACCAAAGCGCTGCACCTCATTAAGGCCGGCTGCAGCCCTGCGGTGCAGATGAAGATCAAGGAGCTCTACAGACGGCGCTTCCCCATCAAGATGGTGTCGCCGGTGGACCTCGCCCTGCCCACTGTCCACTCCGCCTCCAGCCTGCCTGCAGGCCTCGCTCAGCTGGGGTTTGACAGCCACGGCGCTCCCTCGCCCCTGCTGCCCGTGTCTTTGATCGGGCCAAAGCACGAGCTGGGCCTGCCCCACCTCCCTTCTGCCCTGCACCCGGTACACCCGGATGTCAAGCTCCAGAGATTGCCCTTCTATGACGTGTTGGATGAGCTCATCAAACCCACCAGTCTGGGTGAGTCCAAAACACAGGCTCACCAGCATCTCAGACCAAAACAAATTGTTGTGGGACACACATAACACATGCACTAACGTGCACCTATGGCTGGCTATGAAAACAAAGAGGAGGAGATTACAGAGAAAACAGTTTAGATTACAACACACACAGGGAATGTTGTCATTCTCTAATTAGGATTACATTTCTATAACATGTAGTTGTTCCACCAAAAAGTGTTATATCATTAAGACTTTACACTAATATTCCCACTGCAAGAACATTCTAACTACGGGCATCTGATTTGTGATATGCATGGTGTTGTCCAACCATGATAAACCAAGCTTTTAACCCCTAAGTTGTTATTTTACATTTTACTTGTCCCTTTAGTTTGCATGGACTCAGTAGTATCTTGTTAAATACACTATACTGCCATGCCCTCTTAATATATTTTCTTTCTGTCATTGTACATAGCCTCAGACAACAGTCAACGGTTCCAGGAAACTTGTTTTGCCTTTGCGTTAACACCACAGCAAGTTCAACAGATCAGCAGCTCCATGTAAGTGACAGGGCAGTGTAAAGATACTGTCCAGGATTCAGGTTTACTTGAGTGGAAAAGCAAACGTGTGTCTTATGTGACAGCACTGAGCACTCCTCAGCTGTAACCTGATAATGTTTTCTCTGTACACATCTTAATTGACCAGCTGAACCTGAAATGTATTTTACTCCTGTAGGGACATCTCTGGTACCAAATGTGACTTTGCAGTCCAAGTGCAGTTACGGTAAGTCCCAACAATTCCAAATTACAACATGCATTTTAAATGTTTTGTACAGATGTTCTGCATTCTATGACTGCATAAGATACAATCTTGAGAATGCCAAGTATAATGTAAACTATGAACTCCAGGCTGTACAGAAATGTATATACCCACTTCTAATCTCCAGAAATGTAGTCAATCATTTGTTTAAGATTATACCATATATGTGTTCATGGGTGTGCTACATAATTGTAATTGGTGCAATATAATTTTAAGTTGAGCTAAACCTGAAAGTAAGATGCCAAATAGACAAAGGAAACACGGGGTATTGAAGTTAAACCAAACTCTCAGAATGTGATTGTGGTAAGCAACCACAGCTGTGTTATTTGATTTTAACTTTAATCCTCCTTCCGTCAAAGCTTTTGTTTATCAGAGACGAGCTGTCCGCAGGAAGATCATTTCCCTCCCAATATGTGTGTGAAGGTCAATGGAAAGCCCTGTAATCTCCCGGTGAGTGTTGGTTATATGAGGCTAGTCTATTTTGTGTCGTTTGTGTTCATTCAGTGGAAAAACAGACGGGATAATTTCTGGTGTATTTTCTGTTCTTGTGTATCCTTATTTTTAGGGATATCTTCCTCCAACCAAAAATGGTGTTGAACCAAAAAGACCCAGTCGACCCATCAATATTACCTCTCTGGTTAGACTGTCCACCACAGTCCCCAACACAGTCGTGGTGTCATGGACCTCAGAAATTGGGAGGGTATGCTCCTCAGGATCAGAACATTAGCAAAGCTTTTATGAATTAGCTGAGTCATAGGTATGACTGGACTGAAACGTTAACACTTTATTAGTCGCTTGGCCAACCGTGTAACTTATTCTTTCTGTTCTTCTGTTAAACTTTTTAGAGTTTTTCAATGGCAGTGTACTTGGTAAGGCAGCAGTCCTCTACTGTGCTGTTGCAAAGACTACGAGCAAAAGGAATAAGGAATCCGGACCATTCCAGAGCCCTGAGTATGTGGTCTATTTTGTAATTAAAATATGGCCTATTCAAACTGTCAATTTAAAAAGGTTGTTTTTTGAATAGGTCATGTATAGAAACAGGAAAATTACATTGTGGGTTAATCTACATTTTAAACTGTATACTTTCCAGGGTTTTTAGAATTTCACCAGCAGTCTCATTAATCTGGGGAAGATGTATTTGCTTACAGTCATCCTTTGCTTTGTTTTGTTCTAACAGTCAAGGAGAAGCTAACAGCTGATCCAGAGAGTGAAATTGCTACCACCAGTCTACGAGTGTCTCTCCTCTGTCCAGTAAATTCTCTATTTAATTTAGAGAGAAGATGATAATTTGCTGCTGTATATACGCATGAACCTGCAAAGTGACTATAAAATGATGTGTGTGTGTGTAATTAACATTTTGCTGTATATACTATATATTGTGTTTACAATGGAGTGCAGGTTCTTTTGGCTTTTTTATAATATTATTGTGTTTAATGTGGGGCTGAATAGTTACATTATTTTGTGCATTTCTCAGCTTGGGAAGATGAGGCTGATGATTCCTTGTCGAGCATTGACGTGCTCACACCTTCAGTGCTTCGATGCTACGCTGTACATCCAAATGAACGAGAAGAAGCCCACCTGGGTGTGTCCTGTCTGCGACAAGAAGGCACCTTATGAGCATCTCATCATCGACGGGTGAGAAAAATGCTACATTCCAACTGAGAGGAAATGGGCGGCGGCAGGTGTGAATATCACATACTGGACCCTCATTGTGCTACCTCTGTACCACATGAAGCGGAGCGAGGCCGCAGTTTTCCGGCACATTTCACGTGTTTGGCACAATAGGAGGTTTTACACCTGTGGAATTTAACCATTTACATTTACAGCATTGAGCTGTAGATGCTTTTATGGAGATTTAGAATTAGTACGTGTCAAAAGCTGTCATACACCAGTAATTCTGTTAGAATAATGACAGTGCCATGTCATGCAAGCAGGCCAGAGGTGGTATCAAACACTGGAATAATAGCCTTCTGTCTGAATAGGTTGTTCATGGAAATCTTAAACAGCTGTTCAGACTGTGATGAGATCCAGTTTAAAGAAGATGGAAACTGGTCCCCCATGAGGTCAAAGAAGGAGGTTCAGGAGGTCCCTGCGTCATACAACGGTGTAGACAGTGGTACGTGACCCGTGTTTGTTGGTCTTCTTTGTACTTCCCATTGTCAGGCTGCTCAGCAACCCAATTGGTAATGCCTCCGGGCTGTTATTAGGAAGGCCATATCTAAATGAATGGTGAAAAAGCCATAACTGCCCTTTCAGTCATCACGGGACATTAAAATGGCATGGATATATACCATATCACTATTCTTATATATATATATATATATATATATATATATACACACATACACACTTTTTTTTTAAGTTGAAAGAATTTGTTCCAAAATATGGTTTAAAATGCGTTATTTCCAACAGGTGATATTACATACATACATATACAGATACATATGCAACTGAACTTGAGTCAGTGCAACCACACAATTGGCTTAGTAGGTTAGCGGTTAAGCCATTATAAAGTCAATGCTCTCTCTCTAGATTCGAGTCGAACAGAAGTGCCTGAGCATAAACAAGGCTCCAATAACAATAGCAAAAAGGTGGATGTGATTGACCTGACACTGGACAGCTCCTCAGATGAAGAGCTGGATGATGAGCCACCTGCTAAGAGGGTCTGTCCCTCACTATCACCCACCTCTCCACCTATACCCAAGGGGTGAGTCAGCAAAACAACCAGAAAACAAAAAATAGGAAATATCTGCTTTGTACGCAGTATCAAAATTTGGTTAATTACCTCTATATAAGTCCATAAACTGACACATTCCATAGTTTCCCCAAAGTCCTTATAGACATAAAAGTATCTCTGAATTCCCTGTAAGTCACAAAAACATACTTATAACTAAAATATGAAGCGAGTCTAAATAGAACATACTGTACAAAACAAAACAAATAAGTCACTGGCCATATTGTATTTAGAGTTCTCTATTTGCGTTATATTAGTATTGTTTTCTATTGGCGGAAGAATGTGCTTGGCTCACCAAGATCGAGTTTCATAGTGATAACATTGAAAAGAATGTGACCTCAGACTCCATTTTGACTATTGTTTTGTTTCGACCTACAGTACTTCAAATTTTACTTGGAAGTATGTTTTTGTCCACACATGACTAAAGAAGTGAACCTTGAGAGTGTTAGTAAATCATTGTGGGAGTATGTTAGGAAACCTCCCTATCCTTTTAAAGTATTCTTTCAAAATAGGGAACACTAGGAGTATCAAGCATATTTTACTTGTATGTATGTGTGTGTATGTATATATATATATATATATATGTATGTATATGTGTGTATGTGTATGTATGTGTGTGTGTGATAGATAGCATAAAAAGTATTGGTACCCTGGATTCTCTGTGTTTGCTGAACTGTTCCAGTATTGTCTCTACTCAGAGTACTGAACCTACACAGCCAGGCCTCCCCTGTGAATAGAGCTCCCAGCATGCCTCCGGTAGAGACGAGCTACATTCCCCCACCTCCGCCTCTTATCCAAGACTACCGCCACTACTACCAACCACCTAGTGAACTTCCAGGTGAAGCTTTCACTTGCCCTTTAACATGTAATGGGGATACATGTTTTCCCTGACTATGCTCGAACCATTGGTCACTCTGCCTGTTGTTAGGGTCAAGGAGGCTGAGCATAAACACAAAGTGTCCACTCAAAGCAAATTGATGATTGAGTCTCTTTATTTTGATTTCAGATTTGAATTTCTTCTCCTTCCTGCAAGGGGACAATCAGGTACAGCCACTACGAGACAAATGACCTGAAATGAACTTCACTTAGTGAGCACCACACTTTGCTGTGTTTGGTGTGACTATGTAACCCTGTCTGTGTATTATGGTCTGTGTTTTTTTGTGTGATTATGTATCCCTGTCTGTGTATTATGGTCTGTGTTGTTTGGTGTGGTTGTGTAACCCTGTCTGTGTATTATGGTCTGTGTTGTTTGGTGTGATTATATATCCCTGTCTGTGTATTATGGTCTGTGTTGTTTGGTGTGATTGTGTATCCCTGTCTGTGTATTATTGTCTATGTTGTTTGGTGTGATTGTGTATCCCTGTCTGTGTATTATTGTCTATGTTGTTGGTGTGATTGTGTATCCCTGTCTGTGTATTATGGTCTGTGTTGTTTGGTGTGATTGTGTATCCCTGTCTTTGTATTATGGTCTGTGTTGTTTGGTGTGATTGTGTATCCCTGTCTGTGTATTATGGTCTGTGTTGTTTGGTGTGATTGTGTATCCCTGTCTGTGTATTATGGTCTGTGTTGTTTGCTATGATTGTGTAACCCTGTCTGTATATTATGGACTGTGTTTGGTGTGATTGTGTAACCCTGTCTGTATATTATGGTCTGTCATGTTTGGTGTAATTTGTAACCATATCTTACTGTGTAACCCAGTGTGTATTCTGGGCTGCCTGTGTAACCCAGTGTGTATTCTGGTCTGTGTCTGTCAGCATTACAACATGGTGATGGCGGCTGCGGCGGCGGCGTCTGCCTCGGCCTCTGAGGACCACGACCTGCTGCTCAACCGCTTCCTGCCATATGGCTCCTCCCAGATGTTCCTGGAGCAGCCGAGCACGCCGGGCGGCGGCACGCTGGCCGCCACCAACGGGGGCAGCACCAGCACCAGCGGCAGCACCAGCAGCCTGGTGTCGTCCAGCAGCCTGCGGGACAGGGACAGGGACAGGGACAGCCACTCCATTTCAGGATTGTCCAGGTCTTCAGCAGAAGCGGCGGCTGCGGCCCTTTATGGCTCCATGTCGGACGTTATCTCCCTTGACTAGAGCCGAACTGACCCGGCACAACCACACAACCGCAATTCTTTGTAAATACAGTAGAGGAGGAAAATGAAAGAAAACAATGCTATGTACAGAGAGGAAAATCTATTTTCAATTTTACTTTTATTGTATGTATGTAAGTAAACTTAGGACGGTTCCTGTCCAGTGAGTTACTTCAGTTGATATTTTTCTGTGAATACTGAAGACTTTTTCACACCTCATGTGGTCCTATTGATTATATTGTACTTTTTGTACTTGGTTTTTACAGTTTTGTTTCAATATTCCATGTCAATGGCATTATTTCTATATAATGTAAAGTGCACAGAGCCCTACAAGGTGACACATAGTATGAATATGGTATTTAGAATATAAAGAAGATGGGCATTGGTATAGATGTGTATGTGGCACAAAACAGAATGTGTAACTCTTTATTTTCTGAATCTAAATCATAATTTCTGTCAAGTGAGTTTTGACAACAGAAAGATTTATATTGTTTTTTTCTTTGGTTTATGCTGTAGTCATAATTTTATTTTATGAAGTTATTTAAGGTGTAACTTATGTTCAGTGTATGCTGTTAAAAAGGCATTCCCTAGGAGCTCATGCCACTAGAAATGCGCAAAGCAGATGCTAGATCCTTCTGTTGTCATTACTACACTCAGGTTTTCTATGTCAATCTATGTGCTTTCTTTTTCAGTCATGTCAAATGTAAAACCTTTTTCGTCAGAATGTTATCATAGAAATGGGAAGTTTAGTCAGTATTTGTAGGACCATGGATATTCAATGTGAGAATATGTAACATGGATCAGTTTTATCAATTGTAAAGACAATGCTTAACTTGGTCACTATATGAATCTAATATTACATTTTGCATCAGCCTGCCCCAAAACAAATGAAAATAAGTAATCATGGCAATGGTCTTGTGTTGAACATTTGCTTTTCAAATTTGTGTTTTTCACCTCTGCTTTCATTGAAAATAATATGAAATTCTAGTTTCTGGTCTTTCTTTATATTATTAATACAGTATTGGGCATGAATATCACATAATTGATTGAGTTAGATTTTTTAGCACTTTCATTTGTTATTTTAGTTGTGTTTCATACATAGATATTTTGACTTTCGGTGGGTTCAGTTATAGTTCATGATGTTACATCTTTGCTGTTGCACCCTCTAAAATTTAGTGGGTATAACAGCCTCTGAATTGAGTGGTTTCATGATTTAGAGTCTAAATCACCCAAATGTTCTTTGCCTCGCCATTGCTATTCCTTTTGAGGCCATAAGTGGGAAAGTGTAGTTTGTTTGGTGTCATTGCTACAGCTTAAAGAATACCTGAAAGTTAATTGTTAACTTTGTTCTTTACTCCATGATTATGCATTTTGACACAGAAGCAAATGTGTTAGTTATTTTAGCCCTTTTTCTTAATTTGTTCATACAGTTAGGATTATTTATTATCATTTATATATTTCTTTTTGCATTTGTTTGATTCGTGGATATGCATTGCTGTCATTCTATGTGAAATTTATTTTGTAATTATATAATTATTGATATTTAAATATATCGTTGCTTGACATGCATTGTAACATTTTATGTTCTGTCAGTTAAACTATCAAATGATGTCAGTAACACAATAGAGGCTTTGCTCATTTTGACCCTAAAAGGTCTATTGTGCTGTTTGATATTTGTATTAATTAAACAGATATGAGAAAGCACATTTGTACTTTGTGGAAGTCGTGATTCCATAATTAACCGTACTGTTACTACACTGGTCTCTATCCCGTTTGTATGGACAATTTATGACCTCTGAACTAGCTAACCATGCCTATCATATCATTGCAGAGTTTTGTCTAAAACGTGCACTAAATACATAATAATGGCAGTTACTTAATCATTACTGGGGGTAATCAAATCTGTGATCGTCATACAAAAGTCACGGCTAACACGTCTCTACGACGGTGTCTAACAAAATAAAATTAACAGCTTCTGTTTTTTTTTTTTTTGTTTTTTTACCGCGCAGCATCCGTGCCGCGCAAACATAGTCATGGTCGCATTGTTTGAGCGTCAGCGATGTCCGTGACGTTATAGGACGGCGTCGTTACTGACTGGAATGGGAGCTGGCGATGCCTGGATTTGACTTTTTAGATATATTGCTCGTTTAAGCTGTGAATGGCGCCGAAACAGGACCCTAAACCTAAATTTCAAGAAGGTGAGAAAAAATCTACGTCCTTCTGTAAATCTACCTAGGTTTGGGCTCTGTATTAGTCGGTAGCAAGACGTACGGGTTCGCAAGCTAAATGAATGCAACCACACTCCAGTCCTCCCGCCGTAGAATGGCTAATGTTGGCCTTTTATACTGTCATGCTTTTCCAAATGTGTTTCAGAGGTGCACGACTGCTATTAAAAAGCAATATGCCATTAATACCATGGCATACAAAAATTAAATGAATTAGAGAAACGGTTGCTTTTTGTCTTTACTTTTTTTTTTAAAGGCAGCAGCATAACGTACTGTAAATTTGTAATTGTTTATTTTTACTGTACATTAGAATGATATTGTTCAAGTGCGCAGTGTGGCCTTATTGTTACAATAGTAGCATTAGTAACATATTGTTAATGGGTATTTAACATCAGTAATGTCATCAGGTGAACTTTCTGTACAATAGACCTATTTGTCTTTCGTAAAGCATACAGGTGTTGATCCTCCCATCACATTTGATAATACGTTATCTCAAACTGTCTCACGCTCTGTTTAGGTGAAAGAGTGCTGTGTTTTCATGGGCCATTGCTTTATGAAGCTAAGGTAGGTTATTCTTTCTACTGTTCTAATCTAACATTCTATTGTTATAAATGTCATGTCATTTAATCGTACTTCTCATTACAGTGTGTAAAAATAAACATAAAGGACAAGCAAATTAGATACTTCATTCATTACAGTGGGTGGAATAAAAAGTAAGTAAATCTTGGTAAATTGTTTTGGTGCAGCAAATATTACACTTGTTCTTCACTTTCTTTTCTTATTTTTTGCGAATAATGTTCAGTTGGGACGAATGGGTTCCTGAAAGCCGAGTGCTTAAGTATGTGGACAGCAATCTGCAAAAACAGAAAGAGCTTCAGAGGGCTAATCAGTGAGTATTCTGGCCATTTCTCATGCCCCTTGACTTGTTTTCTCCTCTTTTTGGACTAGTACAGTACAGCTGTTGATTGTTGTTAAGAAATGGTAATTTGTATTAAATGTACAAAATATGCTTGATTTATCCAACACAGTTTAGCACCTTCATTTATTATGTTTTATTTTTAGAGACCATTATGTAGAGGGAAGGATGAGGGGTGTAGCACCGAACAAGAAAATACCTGCTGCATCGCAGAAAAACGATGTGTGAGTACAATTGTGTTTCTGTAAGTAATTTTGTCTCCAAGAAGAATTGTATATACAATCACATTGCACCCAACAGCTACATTATATATGCCTACATATGTTACCTGGACATATGCTAAGTTTGGTATTCTGTTTTCATTATAGGAAAACCAAAAAGAACAAACAGAAGAGTAAGTATGTTCTAAAATCCCTCATCACTTCTGATAGAGCATTGTTATTTTCACACTTAGTGTTTTTAAGTCAACAGGTCTGAAATATGTGATGCCAATAATACCCTACAGTAACTGCAGTCTGGTTGAGGTATACCTTTCTGTATCTGTCACTTATTTCTATATAAATCCCTTCAGCTCCTGGGGCAGGAGAAGGTACTAGTTCAGGAGGAGATCCAACCCATCCACCAAGAAAGAAGAGGGCACGAGTTGACCCAACTGTTGAAAGTGTATGTTTAGAATTCCGTGTGCGTGCAATTGGCCCGCTGTGTCTAGTTTGTGTGTGGTTATAAACAACAGGTTTTTACACTTCAGTAAAGTTAATTTATTAAGCAACAGTTATGTGAAGTAAAGGAAGCTAATAGTTATATAGCATTGTATTATTATTTTGATTTGCAGTCACTGGATAATTTACATTCATTGAATGAATCCACAGAACCCCAGATTTCTGCCCCAGCTCTCTCTGTTTCTAAGACACATGGAGAGCATGTCACATTCAACACAAGGGAATATGGCTCTAGGAAAAGGAGTAGTGATATGTAAGCCCCTCAGCATTCAGATGGGGGAGGATAACACCTTTTTGGATCAAGACAACAACGTTCTTAGAACGCTGGGTTCAACCATAATGGCAGTTCAGACATAAATCAAACATTTGGTTAACATTTGTACTTTTTCCCAGAATAAAAACCAGTCTCATCATTTTATGCAACATCTTGCATCCTAAAACACTATAAATAATGCTGTCTTATCTTGTTTGATCAGGAGGAAACCTTTATAAATCGAGTGGAGGTGAAAGTAAAGATCCCAGAAGAGTTGAAACCATGGCTTGTGGATGATTGGGATCTTATCACGAGGCAAAAGCAGGTTAGTTTTAGAAGACAGATTTCACAGCATTTTATTGTGAGCTAATAAATTGTGCTTTGTGCAATTGAAATAATATGTTTATCTTCAGCTTTTTCACCTGCCTGCCAAGAAGAATGTTGATGCTGTTCTTGAAGATTACGCAAGCTACAAGAAATCGAGAGGAAACTCTGACAGCAAGTAAAATACATGTTAATATAATTTTATTGGCAATTTCCAGTTTGTAACTTGTATAATAAAGACGTATTTCTGCTTGTACTATTGTTAACATGCATGCCTAATTTTCCTGTAATCACAGGGAGTTTGCTGTAAACGAAGTGGTTGCTGGCATCAAGGAGTATTTCAATGTCATGCTGGGAACGCAGCTTCTCTACAAATTTGAGCGTCCGCAGTATGCAGACATCCTGGCCAACCACCCAGATACATCCATCTCTCAGATATACGGAGCTCCGCACTTGCTCAGACTATTTGGTACGTCCGACCTGCAACAAGCACTCGTCAAGAGAACACTGTAGTTCTATGATCTATAAAATGTCTGTGTAGAATGTGTTCAGATTGTTTATTGAAGAATATGGATGTTATACGCTATCTTATCTTATATGCTATCATCTTTTCTGGAGTCTGACCTGGGCAATGTGTTTCAATAAATCTTGTTATTGGTTCCCTCACAGCTCACAAGTATGTAACTTTGTAATGTGGTGAGCACGCGAGCAGCAACACACTTGTGCTGCTTGCTTGTTCACCACATTACAAAGTTACATACTATTAAGATTGTAAATAAAAAATTTCCTTGAAGCTTTAAACAAAAATGAGGCACTCTCAGACTTAGTTAGGATATGTATTATTTGTTAGTAAGTAAGTAAGTTGTGTCCCTCTGTTTGGGACAGTGAGAATTGGAGCCATGCTGGCTTACACTCCCCTAGATGAGAAGAGCCTGGCGCTGCTGCTCAGCTATCTACAAGACTTCCTCAAGTAAGCACTCAGTGCATCGCTCACATCTTAGTGACACCTTGTGAATCCCAGATGCTAATTCCTTGTATGGTTTTCTTTCAGATACCTTGTGAAGAACTCTGCAGCACTCTTCAATGCAAGTGACTACGAAGTAGCGCCCCCAGAGTACCACCGCAAGGCGGTGTGAAGATCATGAACTGAGGCTGGTTTTTCTAACGTTTCAACAGTCTTACCTATCACAACCTTGCCAGGTTGTGATTTTACAGAAGGAATAGTTTATGAGAGATTTGTTAATTATTGGGGAGCATTTATAAGTCGGTTGACGATTGTTAATGTCTAATCCCTGGAGAAAATAATTTACTTTCACGTGGAAAGCTGCTGAGAACGCTGTTCCCTTATTGGTATGTTCTTGAGTACCGTGTTTTTATTTAGTTTTTATTTTTTAAGTTTCTATGACACTTATTCTGTTTACCAAGCTCTTTTGGAAAGTAATTTCCTCCCATTATTGTGTTTTTTTTTTTTTTTTGTGTTCTAATGCTGGCTAAAATGTTGTGTTGGCATCATCATTTTATAATAAAAGTTTTTCATGCTTTGAATTTGTGTGGGTCAGTGTGAGTGTTTTGATTGTAAATATATATTTTGCCTGGCACATACAGGATATATTGTTTATAAAGGGTTGCCATATTTGTTGCTTCCACATAGTTTTTTTTTATCGAAACCACCTTCCCTATGTTATTTTCAGTTTCTTGTTTCAAAGAATAGTAATACAAATGTAGGAACGGTTTGCAATGGTACTAAAAAGTTGTGAACCTGTAATAACTTTAACAGACTAAATGTCCAACTTTTTTCTTAAGATTAATAGCTTGTGATCCTGAATTCCAGGCATTTTGATTATTCTATTCAGTTGTGCTTATGTTATTAAAAGTCTCTTTTTTGAGTTATTACTTAAGAAGAGCACATGTGGTCTGAATTTAAACACTTTTTACAAGGAATGTGGGACTGCTGTGGTATTTCCACCTCAAAGTCTTATTAATGTGGCTAATAAGATTTATTTCAAGCAAGAGTTGATTGTGGCCACGGTCCTGGATTACGTAGATATCTATTTATATTGGCTCTTATTTCTGTTTTTTGCCTGTGTTGTGATTTGTGGGATAGATCCACTAAAGCACCCATAGCGCTATGACTTATCCAACTGATGGAAATCAGGTGGTGCATTTTATAGGGGAAACTTAATACACCATTTAAAAAGTCTCACCTCTTTCCAATTTAAGTGTAATTTTACACTGACCAAATTTTTTTTAACTGGCTTTCTGGGGAAGGGGAAGGGGAGACTGTGATTTGTGGTTTCATCAGTGTCAGCTGTACTCAGTAGTTATGGCAAGTACAATTGTGTGTTTTAAGAATTCCCTTTAATCCTAACTCCAGAGCCATAACCAGGACCATGTGTCAGTTTACTTGCATTGAGATCACAATGCTGTCTTGGCATTTAAACAGCCCACCAAAAAGAATGACTTGCAACGGCAATACACGGTATATAGCCTGGAGAATCATTCAGTGGTATACCACAGTGCCTCTGCTTTAGCCGACCCAATCCACATGCTGCTTTCAAGATGTGACCCCATCACCGCTGTGATTAACACCGTACACAGCACATTGGTCTACTTCGGTGTTTTCATCAGTGTGACAACGCTCAAGTCATATTGGAAAGCGTTAACTTCTAATTAATGTCAATGAAACTATCAGCTTGCGTGAAATAAAGTTAAAAACGCATTAAACATTCCTTTTTATAAGCATCTATAATTTACTTTTAATATCCTGAAATATTTAGTGTATTTATAGGCTCAATGCAAAATTTTGTAGCGCGCCTGAATGTTTATTTAAATGAGTGCTTTTACTTTTATGTTTTCCCAAAAAGTTTTCCAAATGTAGCCCTTTTCATTTAGAATCCACTAGATGGCAGGATTGTGCATAGGTGGTATTTAGTGCAGCATTATGGCTCAGTGAAAATGTATTTATTGTAGAATTTGTAAAGCATCAAATAACACTAAAATTAATAGAATTAATTATTTATTTTGGCGATACAATATTTTTCTAATAAAAATATTGTTCAGTCCTACTTATTTCTTCCAGTTCAGATTGGCCAGGAACTCAAGCCATGCACCTACAGGAAAGATAAAGGAAAATAGCTCCCAGTGGACAGAAAATATCAGTTTAACTGACGGATGAAAGCCATTTGTTCTTTCTAGAGCACAACCATCTGCACTGGGCTCTCTGAGGTGAAAACCCGTCATGGTTTAATGTGGTCGTGAATGTTTCCCCAGAGCAGGATTTAGTGGTAGACTAATTACACAGTGGGCGCAGGGCCTTTAGTAGCATGCCACTGCCAGAGCACCGTGTGAGTGTATGTCATTAGTATTGGAAAATGCATTGGCCACAAAGGGCTGCGGTCACTCTGAGACTTTGAAACATTAAAGAACATACCCCACTCTTTTGGAGGGGGAATTTGCAAGACATAAACAGCCTGTAAAATGGAAAACTGCATCTGTGTCCGTTTTGTTTCCTTGAAAGACATTTAGGTTTTGGTCATTCTCACTGAAATTCTTTCCAATAACACAAGACAGTCCAAATAAAGTGAAAGAACGTTTTTGTCCATATGTTTTCAATGTGGCATAGTAGTGGTTCTGTCCACATGGATCCTACACAGTGGGAGAGCAGGGGATTCGGCAGGCTTCGGGAACATGTTGAGGCCTTTACTCAATTTACAGATTGGGTTTATCGTCTGCATGACAGAGCTTTTTCTCAACTGAAACTAGATTCCCCTTGAGTGTACACATTTTGTTCAGATCTGGGTGTAATAAAGCAGTGGTTCTGTTGTGGGAAAGGACCCCCCAATGGGTTGCTGCTTGTATGGTTCGTCAAACCATTTAGAATTTTTTGAGTATTGAGTTTTGTTTTTCAGCTTTGTTTCCTCTTGTTTATATTAAATGTTTTCATGGGTTAAAATGTGTCTGAGTCTGCACTGCTAATCAATAAAACAACCACATTACTATTGAATGTCCCTGCTCGATCTTGCTGAAACAGTACCTTTTAACATAGCCTTGATAAATACCTTGACTGGGCATAATTTCACCCTCTCTGCTCCCGATTTGTAGGCATTTAAGCCACAACCACATTACCTAAAAAGATAATCTGGACATACATAAAAGAAACGTCCTAATTGCATTTTTACCTGCAATTATAAACCCAACCCATTTGCTCAATCGCAACCCAATGTTTGCTTGCTCGCCCCGAAGAATCACCAGCCATTGCCGTCAATATGCATCCAGGTGGGATGTTCAGTTCTCCACGTGCCTAGATCAGTTCAAAGCTATGGTTCAAACACATTAGAGTTTATTAATGCTGTGGTTCAGTTCGTGCCGATAGTAATTCGTTTGTGGTTATATTGGTAGGCTACCACAAGCGACATTAACGATTTGTAGAGGACAAATCCTAGAGCTTGCATAATCATAATTGTAAAACAACTTAGACTAGCTACAATGCCAAATAATTACCATAACGTCATGCTCATCGACTGTATTCGCCCTAACCTCCAGAGGGCAGACTTATCTATGAAACAAGCAGCTTTATGTGAACTGAAAATGGAGCTCTGTGCTGCTTTGTAATTGTAGCCTATTTACCATGGCGAATATGGCAACAAACCTTTGAGTAGTATACACTTAAAGTATAGGCTATATTATATTTCATAACACAAAAGAATAATCGAAACAAGTATGCCATCGTTTTAAAATGGCCCATACAAATGTGTACCTACAGAGGGCAAGCTTGCCTATTGAATGAGCTGTCTGTTGACAGAGTGAAATGTGAAAAAAAGAGCTATGAACAAAAACCACGAGCAGAATAATGTAGGCCTACTGGCATTATGTACTGTAGGTAAAACGCTGGTGAACCTCATAATCAATGGCATACATATTTTCTGTGACAAAAAGGATGTTTTATCAATTTTAGATTGCTTTTCCAATTTTGATGAACAAAACTAAATTACCATCATCTTATATGTATGGTCACACAATTCATCAGTTTAGTTATTTGGGAAGCCCAGGTCATGACAGCTACATCTCCTCCAACCAAGCTGACCCGTTAGTTTTGGGTTGAGTGATTGTACATGACCTTGGTGCGCCCCAGTTTCATATCCATAGCCAAGTTATCCTTGTTGCTTGTTGACAGCAGTTCCCTTCCAGGGCTTCTGTGGGATTGGCCTGAGGCTAACCTCCCACCATTCCTCTGGAGGGGAGAGGTTTAGTCTGGCAAGAGAAGGGGCGAAGCAGGCAGTCGTATAGGGTGGGGAAGGAGTTTCTTGACAGCTTGGACATGCACTTGGCAGAAATAGCCTGAGGTTTTGTTTTTATTTATTTATTTATTTTAACACATTTCCACTGCATGCCAGGATGACAGAGATGCAGTGTTGACAGAGTGCTACTATACATTGATATATCAGCACGCAACTCTTATACTATCTATAGATAGTGGAGTTAGTATTTGCATCTTGAGCAGGGAATGACATCACACTCCCTCTGAGTTGTAATTCCAGCTCCTGTGTGCGTAGCCAGGCCAGCCGCATGTGCATATTAGTGCATGTGTATGTATATGTATGTGCGTGTGTGTGTGTGTGTGTGTGTGTGTGTGGTACACATAGCATTTGTTTTGGTTTGTGATGCTGGTGTGCTTAGTGTGACAGTCTAGTGGCAGAAAGTCATATAGAGCCACCCACACATTTCCACTGGCATGGAGTCACACTCCAATTCATAGAGACATATTGAAAGCACGCTGGTATGTGTACTGGCATGTTAACAGTATAGCTAATGTTCAGAGTAGAACAGGTGACTTGTGTAAACTGCAATATCTGTGTGTTCTTCATTACGTATTTTATGTATGTACAGAAATCCTTATTTTATGAATTGTTTCTTATTCTTTATTTGACCTTTTACCATTTTATGTACCTATATAAGTACATTTTATGATGCCTCTGTTCTTCATTTCTGTATTTTCTTGTGGGGAGCACCACTGTGAATGTATTCCCTCTATGTAAAGCACTTTGAGCTGCAATTCATGTATGAAAAAGTGCTATACAAATAATAATAATAATAATAATAATAATAATAATAATTATTATTATTATTATTATTATTATTATTATTATCATTAGCATTATTATGTACAGGAATGATTATTAATTATTCATAGGTTTTTTGTACTAAATTGCTATTCCTTTTGTTATTTATTTAATTTGTGTATTATTATCACCAGGCCATGGAGTACCATCAAGCTAAATTAGCCATGCATTTTGTACACCAAGTTTTAAAAAAAATGGTTAAGAAGGAATCAGTGATTAATAAGCCATCTGTTGCCAGCGTTGTTATGAATATCAATATTTCCCATAGGATGTTTAATCGCCTGATACCTCCGTGTTGGAACAGAGCTATCGTGAGGATGTGGTTTGACAGCTCAAACATTTTGGTCGACCTCCATGACGCCTGCAAGCGAGAACCTCCCCCTCCCCCATGCGGTGAAGCGTGCGAATAATGTGTTGTGTCTGGGGCTGCGTGGAGACCCCGCTTCAATCATTCCATCCATGCTGCTCCTATATAGAGAATGCTACGGGTCTGTCCTTGACTTGGCTGCTCTCACCCCGGGGGCCATGTGGAAGGACAGGAAACAGTTGGTCCTTGGAAGGCTGAAGTGTTGCCTGGGATTTTCCCCACAAGCCTCGGGATCCTCCGCCGTTCAGCTCGGTGTTCCGCTGGAGCGTGTCTGCACCACTTCACACCGTTGGGTGGGTGGAGGGGCACGTGGTGGGTTGGGGGGTTGGGGATACATGCTCACTGTAGAACTTGGAGAAACGTTTTCAGATGGGATTCATTGCTCCTTAGCCGAGATAACAGCATAAATTATTTGCGCTGGCAGATGTTCACAGACCCAAATACGCATGAATTTGTAGAGCTGGCAGCCTTCCCTCAGCCCGGCGTACTGGTTTTCACGATGCGTGCAGGAACAGTTGTTATTCTGGCTGTTTTACAGAACGCATTAATCTCAGCTGTCAGCACCGGCAACCACTTTGGTAGAAATGATTTTGCCTCTTAATAAGGGAACTCTGGTGCAGTGTTACATTAGGAGGTAAAAGTCACATTCTTGGTGGGTCTGTCATCATAGTGTTGCCCAGTATGGGCCTTCTGTATTTAGACTATGGCATACTGTGTAGCCTGATTCATCGGTGAAAAGAATCGTTAAAATAAACTTGCATTAAGAGGTTAAAGGGAATCAGTACCTCTCTCAGCCACATGGCTATAGAAAAGCTCTTCAAACCAGGAAGTGGAAGAAATACAACATGTTGACATGTGACTGAATATGATGTAGTGTTTTACTTGAACTCAAAGCATTATTTTGAAAACAAGCTTTCTGTTTTTCCCTCGTAGGTCAATATGCCTAAGCCTGTGTTGCCTTATGAGACTTACTTGTTTGGCGCATGTTGTCAAACATACTATTCGGTGGTAATGGAAAAATGGATGATGAAAATACTTGGCTTACAGTAGTGTCCTCAGAGGTCAGTAGAGCTATCTATTGTAACTCGTCGCCATTAAGTGGAATTAGTGAGCTGCAATAAGCAGCAATTTGCAATACACCAGTCAGTGTTTGTGAAACACCATTGCCTCCCCCTTTTAGTCTCGCTATAGGTGTGCAATCACAAGCTCAGAATGAGTCATAAAGCTGCTCATGAAGCTTATAGCGTTTGGACATTGTATAATCAAGCTATAATCAGCTGCTCTGACGTTCAATTATAATAATAGAAGAGTAGGACAACCTGTAACTGTCACGCTCTGTCTGGCTGCAGTGGGAGAAGTGACTTGGAGCCTTTTCCACAGCAAGGCTTTGGCAGCCTGCCACCCAGTGCAGTCCCCTGAGGGCTCTTACTCATGAATCAGAGAAAATGGGAATTACACATATTAAAGAGGGTAAACGTCAGTAATCACTGCGCTGGGAGGAAGCTCAAGGACTCATCGGGCCTGCCGCTGCTTTTAGAGACACTTGTTTCAAGTAGGCACCTTGTTTAGCAGCTGATGGCACCGATGTGCGGGGCGAAATGACACATTTCAGACATAAACATATGGGATGCACTGCGAGTGCACCTGTTCTCCTTTTAATGCAGAGTCTCTGTCGCGCCTGCGCTTGTTGGTGCTGGACGAGCTGGGTGCACATTACTCGACCTCGTGAACCCTGACTCACGCTGCGGCTGGGATTTGTGACAGCCCGATGCGTCCCCAAATGTTTTCTGTATGTTGATATTGCCGCCGTGTTTGCCTTACATTGACTGCCTTTTGTATCCTGACTGAGAGGGCAACGCGGACACGCAGTTTGTTTGTCCATTTGTTTGTTTGTTTGTCTGTCTGGTCAGCAGAAGTCACCCAGCGCTGTTTGTTTGCCTTGTCAATTGAATCCACCGAAGATGATGGAAGGGGAGGGGGTTCATTATTGACCCTTTCTCCCTGTGCGTTCCCTATCTGGTGGAGATGGCCAGACCACCAGGCCCTCTTCCCTCAGTCCCAGATAAGAGGTCTGGAGCCACTCCACATGACTTAGTGCTGCTGGTGCTTTGACAGAAAACAGCCCTCAGGGGAAACTCAGGCACCCATAAATATTTAGGCACCAAAGAGCTTTATGGAGTTTGTTGTAAAAGGATTTATTGCTGGCTGGAAGGCTATGCAGCAGTGTCAGAGGGCTTGCAGAAGGCAGTGTTTAGAACATAACATCGCACATGGGCCCTCCCTCCTCCAGCCCAAGGAGCCATGGCGAACTGAACCAAATAAGCACTTCTGTGCTAGGAATGTAAACATCATATCTTTTCCAAACAGGTTTCAGAAAACAGGTGTGAGCTAAGTGTTTTCTAAACCTCAAAGTTAAAAAAGGTTTTGGTTGCCATTGCCTGCGTGGCTCACAAACAAGAGGCCTTATAAGGACCTGCTGAGATCATGGTTTTATACCAAGGCCGCACTATAAATTTTGAAACAAACAAGTAAATGGCTAATTCACAGCTTGTAGTGTATCGACCCTTTGTTCTAGTTAGTGTGTTCTTTGAACCAATTTACCCAGGGTTGACGGTCCAAGAATAGATGCCTTTGAGAGCTGCACATCAATATTTTAACATAGCCCCAGCCCACACATGTTCCGCCAATAACGTCTAATTAAACAAACTGGGTACATGCTAGGCCTAGTGTGTCAGATTATGCTTGTGTACAAACAGATGTAAACAACAATCTTCCTGTATTTCTTGGCAGAACTGCTATTCTCTTATATGGTTAATGCAATGTGCTTTGTCTATCTGGACCTTGTGCGTTACTTCTGCTCCAGGCATCTGTAGTGCCAGGCTGTTTTGGCAGCCTACACCTTTATATGAACACCTCCCTTCCCGAAAGGCCTTCTTATCAGTTTCATCTGCTCTGTTCCCTTTCATGTCTGCTTCACCATTGCGTCATTTCTCCTCTGCCTGTCTGTGCGTTTTCCCAGCGGGGTCACGGGGGCTGCTTTGTCCCAGATCACTGGTGGATCAGGGCTCCTCATTATCCTGTTAACTGTACATTTATCTGACAAGGCAGAGGAGAAAGAGCGACCCCCAGCATCATTAAGCTTTAATGGACAGCCCTGAAATGAGGGGAGAAGCCGTAAAAGGCAGAGGGAGCCCAACCAGAGGCTCTCTTTAATGTCTCTGATCACCCTGACAGGATTATTAATCAGGAACTAAAGGAATTTTCAGACCCCTGCTCTCGGCTTCCTCGCTTAGCGTCTTTAGCTAGCACCATTACATAGCAACCCGGGGTCAGGGGGTCTGCGGCTAATTGGTTCTACAGGGTTTTGAATAACAATGAGCTGAGCCCAATTACTGAACTACAGAGAGGAGGCAGCGAGAGAGAGAGAGAGAAGGAGAGAGAGAGAGACCCAGTGGAACAGACACATTGAAGATGGAGGGGGAGGAGGGGGAGGCTGTTTCATGACTGCTGTCTCTCTCCTCCTCCTGGTACAGGCACGTTAATGAGATCACTAAACGAGCGCAGGCGGGGACGTTGCCTGCCCCCTGCAGGCCGTCGCCAAGCATCTCATTCGCTATTCCATCTGACTTCCAGATTCCCACCAAATGTGCGCAGCTTATTCCTTTTGCCCTACATGCTTTTCTTCTCCTCTCCTTTCTTTGTATCTCGTGTTCATTTATTAGTGATGTGTTTTTCTGCTCACGCCTGTGACACCAGGGATCTGTTGCTGGGCTTCTTTGATAGCAACACTGTGTTTCACACACTGTTTTAATGCCGCCTTCGTGTGGGGGCGTGCGCGGGTGGGGATATTCGGTGGAGGCTAATGCAAACAGTCACAGCAGTCTACCCGCTGGAGATGTGGCACACACTGTACTGCCCTTGTTTCTTCTGATCCTGTCTTGTTTTGGTGACCCCTGTTGCTTCCGTGGATTTCAACGCTTGTTTTTTGAGCTCGTACCTCGTCCGTTATCTGGGCTACACATATAGAGTGGGTGGATTAGGCTGAGCGGGGTCTGCACAATGCATCTCTGTATATTAGCGTGCCATGCAGGGTCTCCTGATATCGCTGATAAAACATAACTGGTCTGGACGGAAAGCATTATCTGATTTAGAGTGCTAATTTGTTTCAGCAGTCAAGGGCCTTACAGGCTGATGCTTTTTCCACTGGATCTCGAGTTTTTTGGGAGCGGGTTTTGCCCTTGAAGTATTTCATCCATGTTGGACTCTAGGATTTTAAATGGATCTCTGCTTAAAGAATCTCTTTCAAATTCAGCAATTTGCATCAAGCAGTCCCCTCTTCTGAGCATTCACGGTCCATGAACCCTAGAGAAGTTGTCATTACGCTTCATCCTCCTCAGAACTATTCACATGCTGCAAATTAGAAATGTCTGTGTATGATTGTTTTTAATATTGCTTGAAATGGAGAGTTCACATTCACCTAAGCTCTTGTCAAGGCGCTGGTAGCTGAGGATGTTGGCTGGTGATCTCTGCTCTTCCACCATGTGTAAAGGAGCATTAATTGAGCTAGCAAAAGGTTTAGCTGTGACCTTTTCAGAACATCATGCAAACATAATTCCTTGTAAAGCTCGTGTTCCATGTGATTTTGTCACTTGTTCGTCATGGCTAGGGGTTTTACAGAGATGAAGAGGATCCCCTCTTTGCTTACACCTTTAATCGGCTGTAGAGCATTGAAATACTTCAGCTGGAATGAGAAGGAGATAAATGCCTTCTTAGCTCTTGACTGCAAATGAACTCCAAATCCTTGAGCTGGATTTCTGTTCTTTCTTTGATTTATACAATCCTATGGCCTACTTTTCAGTATGCCAGTAATAAACATACAGCATCAAGATACTACCCTTTAAAAAAAAAATCCTTTTTGGGGTGTTTTTAAGCAGTATATTGACCCATGTAAATACTTCTCCATTACAACATAAGTGTAAGGGTTTCCTGTCTCGCCGGCAGGACTCCCACACAATCACGGACATTGCACGCACCTGGGATGATTGTGTATGGGTTTCACCTGGGTGTTTTGCTGTATATTTAAGTCTGGGT
>JAODUG010000021.1:1671728-1690892 GCA_027564795.1 Aphredoderus sayanus | reverse complement strand
ACCAGAGCTGCCGTTTCCCACAGCAGACCACAGTCGTCCTGCTCTTACCCGTGTACGCCGTGAGGGGTGGAAGTGTGTGTGTCATGTGGGGCGTCACGGTGGTCCCCCCCCCCCCACCCCCAGCAGGTTCCGCTGATGTAATCTCCTAGACTGAATCCTACATTTACACAGGATCCAGCAGATTAGATAAGAGGCCCCGAGGCTGCTGCTATCGGAGCAGAAGGGGGCAGAGACAACATCCCCTCGCCTTCCGTCCTGGCCCCCGCCCCCAGTCCCAGCAGAGCCCCGCTGTGTGGCGTCACACCACAGCAGATCTGTGCGATGACATCAGAGGGAGGCCAAGGCCTTGGCGACAGTAGCACAGAGGCGCGCCCCAGTCGTAAGCCTAATTGGTGGCTGTCGCAAGCTAAGTTCGGAGCACATTTCCACATTTCCTCTACGTTACTGACGCATTTGTAGAGCCCTGAGGTAGCTCTGTAAATAAAGTCAAATGAGTCCCAAACACCGACTTCTTTAATATCATCCATATTTATTTTGATTTTGTATTGACACAGAGAGTTGTTGTTACATCACCCCCTCCCCTTGTCTGTCACTGGAGAGCGTCTCTGTTTTTGCTCGACTTGTTGCATGGCTAACAGTGTCTGGGGAACATGAGGAGAGGTAAATGGGACATAATGGGGGGAAATGATGTGCACATTGGTGAAGGATCTCTGGCTTCTTGGCCTAAGGAGCCATTATAATGATGTATCCGCTGCCATAAACACAGCACGCAGCCAGTGTACCTCTGCCAGAGGCAGCCTTTATGCCACCGCATTCAAAAATACTACACATCGGTCCAGCCAATCGGCTGTCTGCGTACAGCTCAGGGTTAAGATGCGTCGCGACCTCAAAGCGCGGGGTCAGCGCGGGGGAAAAACATCACACAAGAGCCACAATTGCAGCCCTCAAACATGAAAAGTCTCTTTTTATTTTTGACAGGCTTCCCACTTTTAATGGCTGGGTCTACGTGCTGCATAAACAAACAGGGAGCTTGGTCTGCCCTGGCAGCCAACAGCGGTGGCTTTGGTGGCGAGCTGGATTACAGGCTGCGATGGAGCTGTGGTTAAGATAGCACACACTCACTGGGCTCCACTCTGAATCTGTGACAGTCAATTGAGCCCTCTCCCGCTCTCTAACAGCTCAATGGTGACGGTAACGTTTCCAGATGTCTGGCCTGTGGCTTCCAGAGGAGTCGCTCCACACTGCAGGCTCAGTGAGCTGGAAGACATTTCCTCCGGCTACTGTTCAGCGGAATATCTATTGACATATTGAAGACATGGCGGTTTCTTCTACCTGTGGTGGATGTATTTTTTTCACAGCCATTTGTGTTTGTATCAGAGTAGGATTTTTCCAGATGTTTGACACTGTCCCACTCTCCTGACAGTCCATAAGTGTGTGTGTGTGTGTGTGTGTGTGTGTGTGTGCGTTTGTGAATGCGTGTGTGCGTGTGTGAATGCTGCATACAAGTTTCTGTTTTTGCATATAAACTACCACTGTGGCACCTGCTATTATGTCTTTGCCCCGCCCACTAAGGCCCTTCCCTCCTAAAGCTATGCTAATGAGATGAGACAAAATAAGTGCCAGTAGCTTCTCCAACTGACCGTGACTTAGGCAAGTGCTGTCTACTGGCAGGAACAAGGTTGTACACAAAGACAGCTCATTACCACTTCCTACTATTCGTTTTCCACCCACCCTGCTCCTAAACCCCACCGCTCTCTATCCATTTATCTTTATATATATACATATATTGCTGTATAATAGGGTTATTTTTCAGTCTCTTGGGATACTGTGATATGGGAAGCTACTTAGACAACATCAGTATGTAAAGCCAGGCTTGTGTTTCTCTTTCGCTCTATGAGTTATCCTTGGGACTGAAATGATTTGTATTTCATGTAGAAAATCCAATATGTGGAGGTTGTTAGCCCGGAAGCTAATGCTATGAGGCTTTGTGTCTAATGAATCTTAATCAGTGCATGAATGGGAATCAATCATGCTTTTGGTGGCTCACATGTGAAATCTATCTCACATTGATTGATCTCTGAACCATATATCTATACAGCATTTCTTTTCTCAATTCACTTTACAGCTCAATATTTAATATTGAGATTATTTTTTTTCTAATAAGGATGCCTGATGTTTTGGATATAGGTTAATTCAGCCCCAAATGGGTGCTCTGGCAGCCCACGATTAACGCTGTACCAGTAAATCCAATCTAAGCCACAGAGGAGTGAGAGCTGTATATATCACATGTAAATGTGATCATTTGCCTGGTCAATTATCCTCTCCCCCATCTCTCTGCTTGGCTGTCTGCAAGGCGTGCAGCCTTTCCAGGAGATGACAGAGAGGTGTGGCTTTGTCAACCTGTGATTTTGAAACGTCCCTAATCGACAAATCTCTGAGAGCTAGCCAGTGCCTTCTGCAGGGGAGAGCGCCATCAAAAGCCTTTCATGCTCCAAGGCTGAGGGCTAGCTATAGGGAAAGGAAGAGAGCTGTAGTAGGTACAGTGTGCTCTTTGTTTACCCTTTCTCCTACCAATCTGGTGCACAGATGGCCAACATTTATTTCTCTGTGTGCGCCTCTGCCACTGGCGAGCCACCAGCTTTTCAGAGATTGGTGTAATCCTTTATTATTTATGATTGTCTGGGATTTCTTTTTCTTTTTTAGGACCACGAGTGAATACAATCTGTTGAATAACTGGGAGGAGAGGGAGGAATGAAATGCAAACAAAGACAATGGGAATGGAGGAGTCAGGGAGTCATAATGAAGACGCCATGCTCGGTGTTAGCAGAACCGCGCCTGAATCGAAGCGCACATTAATCCCATTAACACAGACTAAATGTACCATTT
This sequence comes from Aphredoderus sayanus, assembly GCA_027564795.1. Taxonomy (NCBI): domain Eukaryota; kingdom Metazoa; phylum Chordata; class Actinopteri; order Percopsiformes; family Aphredoderidae; genus Aphredoderus; species Aphredoderus sayanus. Next base: position 1,688,006 of record JAODUG010000021.1, on the reverse strand, counting down.
GTTTTAAGCTTGCCAGTGGTGGTGTTTATGCTAATAGCCTGGTCGCTCCAGGCGGTTTTAGAAGACTTTTGGAGGGCACCGGCTAATAATTAGATTTAATAAGGAAGTCAATTTATATCCTCATTTGAAATAAAAATAAGAGGCTTAGCCTCTCATAGGAGAGGCATTAAATTGTTGATTTGGTCTCGCTTTCCCTCTCAGGAGTTCTGTCTCCATAATTCTTTAACCCTTTGAGTCCTTGTTCAGGGAACAACACAGTATTTGACTCTGAAGTACACACACCTAACAAACAGTTTTGGTGGAATACGTGTTTTCCACCATCCACCTGAGATACTCCTGCTGCTGGGTGAATGCAATACAGTGGATTTGGATTAGGTGCATATGGGGGAAGTGGGTCACTATTCTGACCTGTCCTTTCCAGCAGAGCTCATCATGCTGGCCGTTGGCTCATGGGCAGAGGTTCCAGCCTGACAAGCTCTCTGATCTCCTGTCAGAAGGCAAGCCTACTCTCCCCAGCCCTGATAACTTCCTCTATATGCTCTCTGTTATTCTTCTATACTCAGCCAAGCTCTTTCACAAACCCTTGCCCCGTCTGTCTTTTTCAACTTAATAATGGAATCAAGTACCCCTCCAGAGCAAGCAGCATCACTGGCTGCAGGTATAGAGGAACTATTTTCAGTGAGTGTCAGTCAGCGAGGCTCTTGTGTGGTTGTGTGGAGTCAATTTGGCATAGAGGAGCAGAGCTATATTACTGTGTGCCAGGGAATATGAAATGGTTCTCAGCAAGGCGGGGATGTAGCATATGAGGACAGAAACCTGTGTTTGTGTGTAAGGGATGAAGTCACAACACTATCCTAAAAACTGGTGTATTTGTTCCGGGTCACAACAACACTTTTAAATGCTTTGAATAATATTGAAGCTGTTTCCTTTTTAGTCCATGTGTTATACTCCTGACTGGGGAAACTTATCACAGTCATGTGAAGTTAGTCACATATCATGTGAATGTAATTGTGAACTATAACTCACTGTACTCCCCAAGGGCTTTAATCACCTCAACCATTTAGCAAAATGGATTAGAGTAACGCAATCTTTGTAATGAAACTAGAATTCCCCTCATTCAATTACTACGGGATTCTCTTCTGATCACTTGTTGAACCTTCTTGAGCTATTTGCTGCCAGGTGTGTTGGCTGCAACATAAATCTACATGGAAGCATAGGTAAACCCTCAGTTTTGAAATGTGCATCAATGTCTTGACGATGGTAGTCATGTACTCATCGGGGTACTCGTGTGTATTAAATTGTATATGTGTATTATTTAGGTTTTGGACTGAAATACATTTAAATTAAAACTGAAATACTTCAGTTAATATTAAATTACATTCTCCAACCACACGCTGGAGTGACTTCATAACAGCAAGTACATAGAGACATTTGTCTACAGTTTGTATGTGTGTTTATGAAGTCAATGGGGGATGAATACAAATATGTATTACAAACACTGGTTCATCAATACCATGAGTGAAGGGATTCATTTCCAGGTGAACATCAGCTGGAACTCTAGTTAGGAAGCTTCAGATGACCTCATTAACCTTATTAAGTTCCTCATTAATTACCCATGTGCATAATGTCCTGTTAGGACACTGTTGGGAATATCAAGGCATGACTTTAATGTCTGAATACCGCACTTACGTGTGTCTCAAACTTTCGACATGATCCCATTTAGTGCTTCAGCTAGCAACCCACACGTTTATTTACAGTACAGTATGTATTTATTTATTCAGGGACAATTTACAGTAAGTGTAAAACATTTAAAAGGCTATGCAGATGTTGTGTTTGTACTATGCATATATCCTGGTGCATTCAAGTAGCACATGCAAAAACAACAACACATATTATTATGGGAGACTAGAAAATAATTGAAAATAATTATCTTGCGATGATCCCCTGCAAAATATCATGTGACCCCCATGGGAGCCAGCACACACTCTGAACCACATCTGTAAGTGAAGGTTTCAGTGTACAGGAAGTTTCTCTTGTGTCCGAAATAGCGGGATAAGATGACTGGCATCCCTCCAGTACTGTAGTGAAACTGCTAAAATGTCCATGTATCAGCTGCCTGGGTCTTGCTGGTTCAGCACTATGACCTGTTGAAGTGGACATATTGGGGCTTCATGTGCTTGTTGAAAAAGCGATGTTGTATTTGTAGCCCATGCTTTTCAAACATGCACAGTAAAGAACATACTGTATCACGTGTTAAATGAAAAGGATTTATTTGATTGATTAATTGAAGGATGAGGTCCTCGTGGTCTCTTGTTACGTGATCATACTGTCTCCCACACAGTCAATAAATGCTGAAGACAGTTTTGTAGCTGCTCTGAGACATTCTTTAATTGGCATGTGGGCCTTCTTGATGTTGCTAACCATGTGTTGTTCATTTAATCAGCTAGCTTCTTTGCGAGGCTGTCATAACAGATGTACCCACACTGTTGGCTGTGGTTTTATTTTGCATGGAGAGGTTTTCCTTACAAATGATTAAACAATGCTTCCTCTGAATACATTTTTGAATATGTGCCAATGTTTTAAACCAGACATACTTCACTTTAACAGAACGTCTTCTAAAGGTCTTTTGACAAATAAACCAAGAGCATATATCCAGTAACAATTAGCCGGCCTATGCAAATAATATCACTTGACAGAGAGAAGGCTGTGAAAAACATTTGATCTTAAAAATAATGTCTTGTGATTGTAATCATTGACAGAGATGTATCCCAAATTGAACAAATACTGCATCTTACAGTTGATTGTGCAGTATGTCACAATTGAGTTGAACCTTTGCCTCACTTCAAAGGGACATTAGCAGTATAAGCAGATACTATCATGCCGTGTTTTATGTAGGGCCACTCCTCTGAATCATGGTTAATGCAGAGTCTATTGAATTTAATGTAGCAATTGACTTTGTCCTCGTCTGGTAAAAGCTGAATACTGTATACACCTCATAGTTCCTGTGAACGCTTCATATTTTGGTTTTGTGACAGTGTTCTTGTCTGCATTTATCCCGTTTGATAAGGATTTTCATCCTGTTTGCATTGATTACAGCCTGATGAGTCACCCTGATACAGTACTGGCAGTTCATCTCAAACCACACACTAGGCCCTTTGTTAGGTGGAATGCTTAGGGTGGGTGTTTGTGTGTGTGTGTGTTTGTGTGTGTGTGTGTGTGTGTGTGTGTGCGTGTGTGTGTGTGTGTGTGAGAGAGAGAGAAAGAGAGAGAGAGAGGGAGAGAGAGAGAGAGAGAGAGAGAGACAAAGAAGGATATGTACAGTCTTATGTGAGTGAAACGTGTATGTGTTTATGGACACATGCGCCTCCTTAGAGAGCAAATAACCGGTGCAATATGCAAACCCAGCTTTTGCACCAATGGGGCACCCTCTTATTCTGCTTGGTGAACAGGAAACTCAGCCTGAATGTGACTACATTACAGCAGTCATTTACCAACAGCAAGTAATGAGCCAGTAGTGTTTAATTTACAAATAATATTTATAATAATATTATTATAATAATATAAAAATGATATTTTATTGTATATAGGCTGCAAAACCATTCTTTTGTACCTATAACAGAAACAGAAATTTCCTTTGAAATATGTAAACCATTTGTTAATGAAATGTACTGCAGTTTTGTATAAGGTATTTCAGGGCTGGACTAAAGGACAATCCCTGTTCTGTGAGGAATAAAAACCACCTCTGCAAATAGGCTTGCATGCGTGTAATGCCTTAAGGGTGGGAGTCTTACCCAGACTAGGGGGTTTCCGTGTAAATAAACAGTGCGGAGGTCTCAGTGGTCCGAGGGCCCCTTCTCCCCTGGGGCTGGGCCCGGGCTTTTGTTGCCTTTAATCCAAGCACTCTCTATTGAAAAGCAAGAGGGGGTGCCTGGCTGAGATTAGCCCGCCAGTACTTGTGTGTGCTTGAGTTTCTCACAGGCTGCCTCCGTACTTTTGGAAATAACACGGCTATCCCACATCCTCAAAGGTGGTGGACAAGAATGGGGAGTTACCAGGCCATGGAGCAATCTCACACCTTAACATTAGGGTCTTAACACAGTGACCTCCAAGATGCTGACGTAACATTCTACGTAACATGTACAGTCCAATGTATCTATACATATACATGCATACATGCATGTACCCAGATTTAAAACACAGATGCTTTTTTTTCAAAAGGGCTGGCCATAATGTACACCAGGCAAGCCGTCTGGCTTCATATAATTATGCCAGGGATTGTTTAGGGTGCTTACCCATTACGGTCAGAAAGTGCTGCCAAAATAAACCTGCTCTCAAACCTGACAGCTTCATGTCGCCACTGTTCCAGAGGTGGCAGCTCGGGAACTGCAACTGAGATGACCCATTTAAAACCTATAGAAACGCGTGAAAAAGTGCGCAGCATGTCATCCGCACTCGCCGTAGGCCTGCTTTGTGTGTGTGTCTTAATAGTTATTTATTGATGGCCAGTAGAATACTTTATTATGTATATAAACGTGTATTTATTTTTCATTCAATGCAATAAACCTCCTCTGGCCTTTTGAATGCTGGACGCTCATTTAAATGTGGGTCCACCCCCTGTTCAATGTTCGAATCGACTGATCGGCTTTGTAACCAAACGATAAAGATTATTTTGTCTTCTTGAGGCCTACATGTTAAGAGACCTACAGGTTGTAACGTTACAACTGTTTGCATGCTTCCTTTCTTCCTTTGTTTAATGTAGGCTCTCATTACCACGTGGTGGTAACAGATTGTTTGAACTGGAGAGAAAAGCCATTCGAAGCTAATTAAGCAGCCATTCCAGGCACTATTCACAGGCAGAGGACCGAGGAGCACAGGCATTTGTCAGCGCTTGACCCCGCGTGGTATTGATTGACAACACGGCTTCTTGAATGACAGGCTCGACACAACCTAGCCAATAGCATGCCGGCAAGCAAGTGTTTCGCGCAGCCATTGGACCAAACGCCTTAAAGCCACAGACGAAGTCCCACGTGGGGCCCGAGCGTACGTTCAGAGCGAGCGATAGGCTGCGCTCTCTCCCTACACCCGTGTGCTCAGACATGGCTGATGTTCATATTAGACAAAGCAATCTTCTTAGCTCCCTACAGTATACAGCTATCACCTAAATGTTGATGAGTTGTCTCACGGATGTGTTATGTGAAAATCACTTGCATAGTAGGCAAGCGATTTATATCGAGCTGGTCAGGCAATTTGGTGGTTGTCGTCAATCGATTGGTAGCCTAATTATTGTGTCTTTCACAGGGGGGGCAGTTTTATAAAACGAACGTGTATGATTTGTTTAGAAATGTGTGGTATTCCTGTAATGTTGCATTCAACATTGCATTGCAGTGTTATTTAAACGGCGACCCCTTTCACATCATCGCTGGAGAAATAATTTAGTAGGCTATCTTTTGAGTGTTTGTTAATGCCAACTTGATGCCAACAGAACCTGCATGTGATGATCAACTATTTATATACAGGAAAATACCTACTTTAATTAATGCAAATGTGATTTTTGGGGGTAGGGGAATGACAGGTTTGAAACCGTCGTCGACACATTCATGTTGTTGTACATGAGACGGATGGTGCCTTGTAAATCCATGGGATGATGTCATGTATCATTGAACCCCACGTGGGGCCGTCGTCCTCCGATAGGCAGATGTAACCGTATTCGTACGGAGTAATCCGATTGGACAGATAGGCGCTTTCACGGCAGTTCAGCCCTACTGCCTGTGTGTGGCACGGGGGTAGCTGGACAACGGGGAAATGTGAGCTTGTGGAGTACCATGTTACGCTTTTAAAGAATTTCAAACCTCTTCAAATCGGAAGAAAGATTTGGAAGCATATTTTGGGATTACCCGGCCGCAAAAGGCGCATTCCTTGGAGGTTCGTGGCGAATAATAAAGTAGTTTAGTCGAGCCCAACCGCACCGAATTCTCCGAACTGCCGAGTAGCTCTCTAGCCATTACGCCGAAGCTAGCTGGGTGCGCGCTACTGAGGATGCTTGTCCGCGTTCACCGTCTCTAACGCTGCGTTGGAGAGGATTAACAGCAACAATTCTGTTCTTTTTCTTCAAATGATCTTTGGAACCGTGGGGACGCACTGACTGGTATGTTTGTATTTATTTTCTTCGTTTACGCATAAAGTCGTCACCAGCGGATGTTTCCGTCCCCTATCCGTGGTCTGTGTCAAACTGTAGGCTAGGTGCAAGCCGGAGACACTGTTGGTAGCGAACTAGCAGCGTTACAGCAGGGTATTATCCAGAAGGTTGTTCGTTATATCGGTGGCGAACTGCTCACAGTCGAGCAGCACATTTCTGTGAATAATTAAATGTTGTGCATTTTGTTCTTGCATATTTTGTGTGTGTGTGACCAGTACAGTAGGTACTGAGTTTACTATATATCGCTGACCGCTGAGTGAATAAGGTCAAAAGAAAGTGTTGGATGGGCTATTTGTTGTTTTCCATCTCTCTGACTCGCTTTTACTTTTTGTTTCTAGGCGTTTGCCCAAATCACCAGTAACACTGCATACTGAAATCTATTGTTTTGTTCCCTTTTATCTGTAGATTATACCGCGTAATCAAGGATTTTTCTTCAGTGGACTTTGACGAGCCCCTTACCCCCGCCCCCAACCCTCGACTGCTGATCTTGTTGGCTTGTTGTAAGAGGGGTGTTCAAGCATTTTTTCCAAGGGACCTGTTAATTCGTTAGATAAACAAAGGATACGTTTCAATATGTATCCACAAGGCCGACATCCGGTAAGACGCGTTTCCTCTCTACAATATGATTACAGTGCTCGCCTATTTTCCACCTTCTTTTCAACAGCTGGTGACTATGTCACTGCTCATAGAAATCTTAAACCTGCACTGCTTAATTATATTGTCAAGCACTTAGAATATACAATAACAATTTAGTTTAGCAACATTTACTGATTTTATTTTATTTTATACTTTTATTTTTAGTTTTGTATTCTAAAATAAAAATGGCTGGAATGAATTATATTTTGATGCCTCAAGTAATGTAGAACCACCACATTGCACTGTACTAATGCCCTCTGCAATGGGGTGGTTACTTTGTGAGTGGTCCAGTTTGTGACAGGTTGAAGCACCAGCAGCATGTAGCACAATGGAGAAAGTAATAAGCATCCATTCTTTGTGGATGGACTGATCTGATTTTTAATTTTAAACCTTTTTAGGCACCACATCAGCCTGGGCAACCTGGCTTTAAATTCACTGTAGCAGAGTCTTGTGACAGAATTAAAGATGAGTTTCAGTTTCTGCAAGCCCAGTATCACAGGTAACCATGTGTTAATGTCAATATACTGCATTCAATGTATTAATTAGTATTGTTACACACACACTGTTATATTTGCTGTAAACTTCAGTTTGAAAAGACAAAGCCTACAGTTTACCCTCAGCACACTATGCTGAAGTGGATAGGAGTGAGTGATTTATTGAAGGCCTGGAGACGGCAGGAAATTGACACCTTCTCTTCTATTTTAGTCTTAAGGTGGAGTACGACAAACTAGCCAATGAGAAGACAGAGATGCAGCGCCACTATGTCATGGTAAGCTTGTGTTACAATGGTGAGCAATTATGCCTCCAAATTGTGAGGCATGTCGACGATCTGGTCGGGGCGGGGCGAGACTGGTGTATTGTGTTTACCTGTGTGGTAGTTAGGGTGGTTGAGTGTCAGGTACAGGCTTGTGAATGCCCCCAGGGGGTTTGGTTTGGTCGGTTGCTGCCGAGGAACCCTGCTCTGATATGCAGCCAGCCAGCCAGCGGGTTGAGGCTCCATTATAATAGAGCGCCCCCCCGAGCTCCAAGGGTCAATGACTGCAGCGTTGCCCTCAGTGCGCGCTGATCTGATTATTCTCCTAGGAGACGCAGCACTCAGACATAGCAGGGCTGTAAATTAGGTGTGAGCTGACAGAGGAAGGCCGGAGCAGCGCGTGAGAAAACGCTCCACTGCAAACAAAATGGAGGACACGGAAACGTGCTGCCGTGTGTTTTCTTTCCCCAACTAGCCGCTGTTACAGTGTAGACCTGATTTATTAGCCTTGCTTTAGCGACCCTTTGGCAAAGGTGCACCTATGTTGTTGAAATGTAGTTCACGCATGATGCAATCAGTGTTCTTGTTCCTGTAGTCTGTGTATTCTATTATCCCAGGTAAACACACATGACTTAAACCAATACACTAAGACTTAGGTTCAACATTCTTTTTGCAGGGGGGAAAACATGTCTGACAGAGGAGGTTAGGTAAACATGTAGGGAAGTATCCCACAGCCAGTGCTAGGTGTCATGTTACAGTGCACGGCCGTGGGGCTCTGATCTCAGACAGAATGGCTCTCTTGTTTGAGAGTAATTTTCGAAGAAGCTAATGGACTGAATAATGCATTGGCCTCATCAAATAGATGCTGACTGGAAAGCCATTTCTGCCCTGACCGCCACTTGCGGGCTGCATGGATTACATTTCAGCCAGACAGGCTGACCTTACTTGAAATATCAAGAGTGTTGAGCAATGGCGTTAAGCTAAGTAAACAGACGTCTCTGAGATCTGAGGGTTTAAGGTGTTGATCAATACATCTAACCCTTTCTTCCTGCTGCTCACAATAGCCACAACAAGATATTGACTCAGGACGAGCTATTCACTGTCAGCTGTTTGAGCCTTTGTCTCTATCGTTAGTTTATCCTGTTTGCCCGCTGAAGCTGAATGACATTAGGCTTCTATTAAGTAGCTGCTAACTCCTGTGGTGATGAAATAATTACCCTAACGACCTGTTAGAATGGGAGTGTTTAGCTGCATTCTTGCTATGTAGATTTGTAACTAAATAAATTAACAGCTGTATAATTATTTACTTGTTTATTAGTGCGCCTCTTGTGCAACTAACTGAATTTCAGGTTGAAAGAAGTAACCGGTATTTGTTTTTGTTGTCTTTCAGTATTACGAGATGTCCTACGGGCTGAACATAGAAATGCACAAACAGGTAGGTACCGCCATGATGTTTACTTACTCAGTTCGGCGCCATTGCCATGGTGCCGAGGGATGTCAGACCCACTATGACAGAGCTGCTTATAGGCTGTGAACTGAACTGAGCATTGATGTCAATAGACTGCAGACAGCAGAGGTCACTGTGCAAGCTAATACACGTGTACAATCATATCAGCTGTAACAATGCACTTGCCTTCCACCTGGAATTGTGTCAATAATCTAATGTTTAGATTTGTCACAGGGTGGTGTTAGAATAAAAGGTGGATTTGTCCAACCTTTGTCATAATGCACTCAAAGAGAGAGAACCACTAAAATATATTTAAATATTTATTTTTAAGGCAAACATTGATTCGCTGTGTATTATCTTGCTATGGCCAGATTCCGCTCATTGAAGCAGCTTCAATCAGGGATGGTTTGCATTGACAGGCCCAAAGAGCCTGTGAGGCAGGTGTGATTAACACCTGAAGGCCTTTCAGCTCTAAAGTCTGCCACTGCAGCCCTGCTTGTTTCAGTAGCAGCGACGGCGGCCCGGGGGAGGGTCCGGGGGACTTGGTGGGCCTGGTGTGGCGGGAGTGATCCATCAGTGTCTGGGACTGGGTGTCACGCCGCCACATGTCTGTCAGGGTTGGGGGGGGCTGCTCTGATAGCTTCTGTCAGCCACTTAACTCCATCTGAGGGGGAGGGGGGTGGATGGGGAGGCTGGAGTCAGAGCGGGGGGATTGTGGCGGGGGGTGCAGCTTTGTGTAAACGGGTTAATCGACTGATCCATTTTAGCGGCTGACTTTTATCAGGAACCTCAACAGAGCTGATGGAAGCACTTGAATAATTCATCAGTGGGGCCCTAACCTGCTGAACGGCATGTTTGTGAGCAAACAGTGTAGCACCCCACCCCACCCCCGTGTAGAGGAGGAGGTGGGTGGGAGGTGAGAAGAAGACAGGGAGTGGTTAACAGGCGAGGTTGCGAAGGATTATTGGATGCACATGGGCATATTATTTCCCTGCCAGGGGATTTATTTCGCAGTGAGGAAATCCATTCCTCTAACTGTGCCTTTTTCATTACAGTGTGGAGACATAATGCGCATTTCAGCTGCAGCACCACACTGGGCGGTCCATCTTAGCACGGCCAGTGCGGTGCTGCTGTCTGCTGATCCTTCCTGTCAGCCACAGCACTGTGCAGCCACACACAGCTAGTAATTACTGTGTCTGACTGCCACCTGTTTCCGTGTGCCCCTGCCGGCGCGGAGCTCCGGTGTCAACCGGTTTCGGCCGTTGGCTTGTTGTTGTTGTGTATTTTTTATTTATTTATTTTTTTTTTTTTTTTTAAAGGGACACTCCTCGATTTGTGACCGGAACGACCCTTGTGGTTGAAACCAGTGTTACAACAACATTGTTGTTTTGCATTGACACTGTGAGAGTGCGTGGCCCCTATGTGCTGAACTTGTTCCTGAAAAGAGCAGGCCATCTGAGGGTGCTAGCAAAACAATTGGGGTGTGTTCTGTTTTCTTTTTTTGCGCCATGTAGCGCACACAGCACACAATGTAGTCATTGCCTTTGTGTGTGTGGGGTGGGGGTGGAGGGAAGGGCAGAAAGCTTGTTGAGAGGTGAATGATTAGTTTTTTTTTCATGGAACTATTTGCTAACTATCTGCCGTATTTGCGGCCAAAACAAACTAGGTCAGAGGTGTGAGTTAGCGGTTTCTACAGGAAAGGCGTGCGTTGATGAGTCGCTGCTGAAATGCCTCCCGTTTCACAGCACTCACGGCTCCCCCATCCCCCATCAGTCATCTGGGCTTAACGGTTATTGACGCGGAGCGGGGTTCTGAAATCTACCAGAAATGGAAGATTATTGCCAAGTGAAAATATATCATCATACAAAGCCATGCTTGGTTTTTGGTAGTTTTTCTTTTTTAATATAACACACTCTTGCTTTTCTATTGCTTCTCCTAGTCTTAGTGACTTGTATGTTTAAAAAGAATATGTAATTGAATGATTTTTAACAGAGCTATGTTAAATATTGTGCAATGTCTCATTCAGTCAGGTAGTGGCATAGAGGAAATGGTCTTCAAGTACGGGCCCACTTGTGTTGTGTTGAGAGCAGGCGACAAAAAGAGAAGGCTGTCATCTTGGACAAATTGAAGGTCTTCTCAGTCAGCCTGGGTCAACTATTGTTTATGCTTGGCTCATGTGACCAGAGCCGCCAGTTGTTTTCTCTGTGTATTCAATGCTCATCAGTGGTCTCACTCCATTTTGCCATCACTGATAGCAGCAGACAAATAGCTTTCTGCACGCTGTTGACAGGCTGGCCTGAGAGTGCTCTTAAAGTGGTGCTAGACAGGTCCGAGTACCTGTAATTGCGGAGCAGAGCGTAAAGCTGGCCTCTCGAGAGCTGGGCTGTCATCTACTTAAAGCGACAACGGGCCCGTTTCTCTTTTTTTATTTATTTAATCTGCTAGCAGAGGTACAATCTTTCCATCCCTGTGCTGAATCTGTTTTGACAGCGGCGACCAGTGGAGTTGGTGCCTCTTTCCCATGTGTTTCCATGTCATGTTGTGCGAGTGTAGAAGCAGCCGGTTGTTTGTGGGGGGTGGTGGCATGTTGGATCAGCAACCCCCTGACCTCCCTCATCCAGCTGTCACCGTGACGCTAAGCTTCAGAGGAATGGACTGTGCGCTCAAGGCCCTTTTTTCACAAATCCTGTCAAATGTTCGACTGCTATTGACATGGCTTATCTCAACAAACTAGGATTATGCCCTGGTGCTTTTCTGACCTTTTTCTGAGGGTCTTCTTGAGCCGTTTCTGGAACACTTACTGGAGTTTATTGTATTAATGCTAGTACAGTATAAAGCATTAAAGCTAGTAGATTATAAAGCATTAATGCTCAAGTGAATGATAATACAGACAGTTGTTAATGGATTTAGTTTATTCCAGTGCTTGAGCTCCATATTCAGTGCCTCTATCATATGTAGATCAGCTTCTATCTCCCAACTTATATTTGTTTCACATTATTCTATTATGTCCAAGGTGTCTGTTTGTTTGCTCTGATACTAAAATTTGTTGTTTGTTCTTCTGGGCAAAGTGGCTACTGTGTTAGCGTGCATTATGGCTTGGCTCATTCTGTTGCACATTACTCTCCAGTTTTCCTGACTCTTTTCAGAGGTAATATGTCAGACTGGTATTTCTGCCATGGGTAGTAATAAATTTGCCTTCGAACTGTGTGTGGTGTGTGCTTGCTCCGAATGAAAAATCAGAAAATCCCTGTGATGTTTGTGTTCTGCAGTGGCCCTGGGTTGAACTGCAGCTCATAAATTCCATATATGATGTAGCTTTAGCACTAACCAGAGAGGCAACTTAGGGTTCCCCAGGATTGAGGGAGTGCATCACACTCCAGCCATCATGCTCATGCCTTCATTGCTTATTATTTGTATAAATTGTTTTTATATATTTTTTTTATCCACCGTTCATCTGATTGACGGGCTGAAAATTCAATTTAATGACCTGTCTCCAAGCACGTAATATGATTTTTAAAGCCTGTTGCGGTCAAGCGTAGGCCCCATTTGCATAATGATCCCAGCAAGATGGGTTCTCCAGCCGTTGCCATGGCAGTGGCTCAACAGGCAGAAGAATGGAGGCAGGGCCCCGGATGGATGTGGAAATCTGGGGAGGGGGGAGTTTGCGGGCGGGGGAATGGTTGTATGTGTGTTGCAGCACTGAGAAATAGCCTCGGCTTCATTCTTGGAAAGCCTGCAGCCTTAGAGGGCTGCACTTAATCATCCATAGGCCTGTAGTTGTTTCCTTCTATATTGATCACAGGGCTAAAGTGAGTTGCCCTAGAGGTCATTATGGCCTGTAGTCTTTGTCCAATATTCAGCCAGAGCCTGTGGAGTAATTAGGCTAAGCCTGTGTCATATGTAAATAAGACATACAGTCTGGCTAGCGGGGCGTGTTTCCTGGCTTCGTCTGGGTGGTTAGGCACTGAGGTTAACTATGGGCTATGGGACAGTTAAGTTGCAGATAAGGCGGGTGAGGGCAGAGGCATGGGGGGTGTGTGTGTGTGTGTGGGGGGGGGGCTCTTAACACAGCAGCACTCCGCCTGCTCATATCCGTTTAGCATGGAGTGTGCTCTCAGCACAGCTGTGTTCCATCCCCCTGGGCTCTCCTAATGTTTTAAATATTTCAAATGTCAATATCACGCTGTTTAGAGGATGTTGAGTCAAGCAGTTCTGATTGCTGCAGTAATTGACTTAATCGGCGTAAACATTAAAGAAGGGTTACATGAAGTCACTGTTTGTTTCGTTTTGTGCCATCTGATTTTTGCCTCTTTATTTTCCAGACGGAGATTGCCAAACGGCTCAATGCTATTCTGGCTCAAATTATGCCTTTCCTGTCACAAGAGGTGAGTTCTGAGCATGTGTCGGAGAGGTCACAAAGAGTTGATTGTCACATATTTTGTCAAGAGAACCTCGCTTTCAGGTGCCCTTGTAAGTTGCTATGTCAATATGACCATATATGGACTTCCGGATTATATAGAATATATGCGAGCATGACGTTTCGCAAAAACTGCTGTTCCATAAGCCGTGCTAGGGGTCTGCATGGCACAGGCCAACAGTGAATGTTATGTAATTAGGCTAAATGTTAGCTTTACTTATTTTCTTTATTTTTTTATTACATTAAAACAGTTGAAAAATATCTACAGGAGCTGTTGGAGAGACAAATCTATGTAGATAAAAATGTCCTAGTTTCAAAAACTTATGTTCAAAGAATACTGTGAAATTATTTTACTTAAATGTTTATTTTTATTAAAGCGGAATTCATTTTAGCCATTGTAAAATTGTTGTTGATCTGGAATTCCAAATTTGGCCAAGCTGAGATGTCGTCAAACAAATTATGAGGTCTGTTGTTAAACTGAAAAGAAGGCAACGTTCTTATCAAGTGTGAAATTGACAGTAATGTGCATCTAGGTGTGTGTTTTGCATGTTCCATTAAGCGTGTCCTTATACATCCTGTCTGCCTACAGCACCAGCAGCAGGTCGCTCAGGCAGTGGAGCGCGCTAAGCAGGTGACTATGACTGAGCTGAATGCGATCATCGGGGTACGTGGACTTCCCAATCTGCCTCTCACCGTGTGTATACCCCCTTTTATTCTTTAAACTGGCCTGGGCTTAGAGACAAACCTGCACATGTGAACATAGCCATACAGTGTTAACATGTGTAGCTTGTTTATCGTATTAGAAACTGTTTACTGAACAGGTTTCTTTTTTCTTCTTCTTTCATGTATTATTTTGTATAACTTGTTAATTCTCCTTCATGCTCTCACATGTATAAAGTGCAGATTTGCCTCTCCCATTGATTTTTTTTCCTCCACCTTTTTAAAATGTGGCCATTGTTTTGATCCAGTATAATGTTTTGCTTGTGAGTAATGAATCCAAGCTAGATGTGCACACAAAGTGCTGCACACAAGCTCCTCGGTTGTTCCAGCCCTGGGTCTCTGTGGTATCTTCACTGCCTTGTTGTGTGTTTATAAATGCGGGCCGGGGAGCTCTTGAGACACCCCCCCCCCCCTCCCCCCCCTCCCCCCTCGACACAGCCTGTATTGCTTTAATTGGCTAAGGTTTTAACGAGGAGCCTCATCCCTCACTGCTGACCTGGATAGCAGTGGGAATTAGAGGCAGAGGGAGGCAGAGAGAGGCAGGGGGAGGCAGAGAGAGGCAGGGGGAGGCAGAGAGAGGCAGGGGGAGGCAGAGAGAGGCAGAGAGAGGCAGAGAGAGGCAGAGAGAGGCAGAGGGAGGCAGAGAGAGGCAGGGGGAGGCAGCACGCCGGCGAGCGAGAGAGAGCACACACTGCAGTCAGCGGCCACACCTCCAGAGCAGTCATGTGATGTATGGCCATCTGCTTCCGCATTGATCCATCCCAGCCCTCCTCTCCTAGGGGGGGCTTGGTCATTCTCACTCCCCGATACAAGCCCCTTGCAATCAGCCGTCTTATTACCGCGGTGGAGGCCTCTGCTATGTCTTTAGCATTCACAACAGGCCAGGCCACGCGGCCGACAGAAGGCGCGCATTGGAATTCAATCGCCGCCCCCTTGGTGACCTTTTGATTCCTGCTTTAATTGCTCCCCGGAATTTCTCTTGAGTCGGCGTGTGGGGGTGACGGAGAGCTATTTGCTTTCTGTGCCCGGAGTCAAGCAGATGCTTTATTACATCCCCGCCTGAGGACCATCGGACTGGGTGGCTCCTGTGCATGCGAAGTCGCAGAAGGGCTAATGATGCTCAGTAGCTGGGCGGCGTTGAGGTCGCGCTCGCTATTCGGATGCCTTTTGTCTTCCCTTCCCTTAAGTGCACGTCATGCGACTTGCCCTGCAGCCGTCAGGCGATGGGGCGGCGCCACTCGGTCACCTGGCTAGTGCCATGAAACATTCAGCGCCCCCGCGGCTCCTAGCCGTCACCCCGGCCGCAGCTTGTCGGCGGGAGTGAAAATGGAGCCGTGTTTTAAGGGGACACCTTTCCCATTAGTTATTCATTGAGCGGGAGCTCTGTAGACACGCCAGAGCCCTCATGCATATTGTAAGGAGGGTTGGGAGAGCGCGACAGGCAGGCGGACCAGGCTATAGCCTGGCCGCATGCCTTATTGATGGGACACGGAGCCTTTTTAATAGGATGTATCTAGGATCACTAGCGTGGGCATGATCCGTGCTGATTCCCGACCGTATCGGTTTGATTTAGGAAAACCAGATTAAATTTAGATTAGGCTGTTTTGGCTTAGCCAGACCCCCTCCCCTCCACCTTTTCCTCCGTCCCCCAGAGCATTCACCTCCTGGACAACAATGTAACATTTGACCGCCCACCTGAAATATGATGTCAAGTAATGGGGAAAGGATGGTGCTTAACACAGTTGTTAGCTTGTCAAGTGAATGGTGTGGCTGCTGGTTGCATGCTGGTGTCATCAGCAGCTGTAGCCCTGATCGTCCTGTGTTTCTCTCCTACTCCTCCTCCGTCAGCAGCAAGCTGCCTATCCAGCTGTCAGTGTTCAGGGATGTCTGTATATGTGCCATGCTGGAGTTAATGGGCCTGGTGTTGTGCACACACAGATGCTTCTTGGAGGGCGTGTGCACAGTGCATGACATTAGTTCTGACCAACTTCGAGCATTTTAAGTTTGGAGAGGCGCTACCTGTAACAGATTTATGTAATTTCAGCTGAAAGCTCTGCACAGTGTAAAGTGCTATGGCTGTTATTCACCTTTTTGTTTAACCCCCCCCC